>JARYHS010011408.1:120637086-120746477 GCA_031002005.1 Vandiemenella viatica
AAAGTTACGCTAGACTACGTTGGGGGAGGGGGGGTTCGGAGCCATGCCAGGAAGCTTATCGTCTATCATTTGTAACAGTTAAAATAGGAACAGGACACATAACAGCATGTGAATATTTATTTCCGTCATTTAATTATCTCCGTATGTAATTTACGATAGTAAACAAGAAAAAACAGTAAAAAATGCTTCTGGAATCAATAGGAGAAAGCTACGTGCTAAGCGTGGGTGGCGTGGGGGGGGGGGGGGAGCAGGAGAGGAATTGTAGAGGAAAAAGTTACGTCAATCTATGTGAGGGAGGGGGCGTTCAGAGGAGGCCAAAAGGGGCCGTGGCTTTGGTGAGCTCTGTTTCGGTATTGTTTAGGGCCAATTTAGGAAATTTATTTGGAGGAAACCACTGCAGACGCACTCTGTTCTCACCAAATCAGTTTCCTTTAAAGATTGCAATTAACCAAAAACTCGCCAGATACATGTGGGAGGTCAGAAAACTCGGAATAAAGAGTGAATTTTATTTTTTTAAAAAAAATAAATCAAAATTAAAGTTCATTTTTTGTGGATTTACTAGCAGATAACTGCCAAATGTGACGCTCTCTGTGGATGGAGTTGTGCCTCTTCGTAGGAGAACTCATTTTATACTTCTTTGACTCCACATGAACGATTTCAGTAACAAAAGTTCCTTCTTAGAACAGCACGTGCACCATAAGCGCTATTTTCTTAAAAATAAATAAATAAATAAAAGACTTTACAGTTTTTGATTCTATGCTAACCAGCAGATGAAACTTTTAGTTGTTTTGAACAACACATATTTTATATAGTTATCAGCTTCTATTAACTGTATAACATAGATGTGGCTCCCTAAATTGGTTTCCAATTACTAGATCCTGCCAAGGAAAGAGTATTTGATCAAGTGTATGCTATTATCGTTATGTGTTTTACACAGCTGTAATGAGTGCAAGTTAAACATACATTGTCTCGTATGTATGGAAAATAATAAAACTGTGCACGACTCATGCTTCACTCTTTTCTAAAGACAGCTGACCAACTCTATTATAACGCTATATGCGTTTATTGCATGAGCGCTGAGAGAGTTCGTATTTCAGCCGGGCCTTACTGTTAGTTAAATATAGAATAACCAATAATTGTGCACCTCCCCATCCAGTATCTGCTGCACAGTTATGAAAAAAATTTCCATCCCCGGTACTCAAAGCCGGCAAACACAATCGAGAACTTTATACAATAACACACACGGAACTGCCGCAGTATGTATTATGAACGCCTAATGTAGAGGAGGGATTCTAGAAGACGTTACGCAAATTCGCCTTTGCAACAGCTCCGCCTTACCCGCAGCTATGAAACGTTCTACGGCAGCCACAGTCTTCCTGAATGGGTATGATGCAACAAAGGATTAGACTAATTTTGGTTCTTTATGTGCATTATTGTGGAAAACAACACAAATTGTTGCTGCGTGCCCATATTTATAATTTACATCAGGACGTCACAATCTCTTTTGGTAGGAAGCTTCATGCTGAAATGAAATTCAGGTTTACAAATATTACTATTATTTATGTTATCGTGTGTATGTGTGTGTGTTTTATGAGAGAGTTTTTGGTTAAGAAAAACGTGAAGCAAGGATACAAATGTATAATTTCGAACTGAAACTTTTGAATAAACATCTGATGAGTCAATAATGCGTAACTGATAGCCACAATACGTAATGAAATTGATTGCCCCATGGGGAAATCCACTGCGACTAGCAATTTGTATGGGTTTGGAATGGTTCCTGGAGTACGCGGCAGGATGTAACGTGGTTCGGCGAGGCCAACCACAACATCGGCGGAAGGCGCAGGCACTTGAAATTCTGTCATCACCGAATTTACTTTTTCATCTGAATACCAAATTGTGTGTATTATTGAACACTAGTATAAATGCTACATGTTGTCAAGAATCTACACACAACTAGCATTGAGCCAGAACGATAACAGTAAAAACACGTGGCGGTTCTTAACAACTCTGAACTGGCGTGCCACGAATTTTAATAACAATTTTCAGGCGTTTCTAGTTTACGCCTGATAAACTATAATTACACAGAGTAACGCAGAAGACATATGCGCTATGCTTATGTTTCGCGGACAATGTAAACGCTGGCTGTCCTTCATTAGGTTAGACCAACCATAGTGATCAAGATAGTCGACATAACCTTAAGTTCCAGACCTATGTTAGAGACTTCACCGTGTGGTTTTTTACCCGAGTACGTCTTTCCTCCTGCTACGCTCTCCTGCAAGCAAACATTCTTTTACCGGAGTCTGTGTGTATGTGTGTGTGTGTTTTTTTTTTTGTAAGATTTCGCCCGAATGACTCCAAGCAGCGACTTTTACCAGCCGTTCCGCATTAATTGTCGCGTCTGTCTTGCGTTCCAGGCATCGCTTAACGTGCTGCTTGGATTGTGGGTGAGACTCTCTATCCAAACGTGAACGTTTTATCTACTTCGTCTTGGCTTTTTGACCAATGATGTGTTCAGTTTTGTTGGCTCACAGCTTCATCCCAACACATCTTCAGGATATCTATTCGATACTACTGCTTCACACCAATAATCTACAAATCTTAATGAGATCTATCGACTGAGACCACAGAAGCGCCATTCCTTCTCCGAATAGAAAGCTGAATTGTACGCAGGTTTACAGAGGCCGCGAAAAGGAATCGAAAGGCGATCCTGTTCAGTCTGCCAGTAAAGGCCCCTGCCAGGCAGACCTCACACACAACGCGCCTGCACGCCGGGATACATATACGACTCCAAACAGGCGCAGAGGCATCAAAACAAACCAGGAAAACAAATAGAATCATCTAGAAGCTAAGTGGGACTATTTCTTACAGAGGTCGCCGTACTACCACACAACGGAATTCCTGCGCCAGGCCGCCTATATAAGCGTAGCCGGCCGCTCCACCGCCAGTTCCGGCCTGACCGCGGAACCAGCGTCAACTACAGAAGACCACCGGAAGTTCGCGAGAAGTAGAAGCCGTCTCTCTACCCCGGATCAGGACCAGGCTAAATTCTCGACGGTCTGATAACTGTACCACATTTGTTTATGTTTACCAGTGTTTTTGTGTACGAGTAATAAACCTCAAGGAACCATTAAGTGTAGTTCACTTCAGTGGCGACAAGGTTGGGATAAGAACTCTCGACCATCATGGCTACGCCAGCAGCACCTACGGAATGGCAACAGTTCCTCCAAGGACTTCTACATCAGTTCTTCGAATCTCAGAGACAACTGATTGCGGAAGTCAGGAATCTCCGCCAACCCACGGCCCCGCCTCCGTTCCCAGCATTCAACGACGACGTCGAGAATGGGAGACCTACGAGAAGCGCATAACAACACTTCGCAATTCATCACATACCAAAGAAGAAGACCAGCGTGCATATTTCCTTTCCTGGAACCAATCGAAGATGTATGTCTTGCTCACCAAACTTCAGCCACAAGACCCCGACACCCTCACCTTCACGACCATCTGTACGACACTGAATGCATACTACAGACGCCGGTACCATGTCGTCGCGGCCCGCGTCGAATTCTATCAATGCCGGAAGAAGCCCGATCAGACGTATCGCCAGTGGGCGGCCGAACTCCAAGGCCTTAGCAGAAAATGTAAGTTTCAAACTCGTTGTTCCCACGAATCCTACGCCGACGACATGGTGCGTGATCACATCATACAGGCTGCACCAGATGCCGCACTCCGGCATGACGCCCTCAAGTTAGAGGACCCATCCCTGGAGCAGGTCATCGAACTTGCCTACAAATTCGAAATATCTACGGCCGCAGATCGCCGCCTGGAGTCCTGGGCGGATGTGGCCGCAATCCGAACCGACGTAGAGGACACACAGGACGTCGCCGCCATCCAGAGCTCCCAGTCGCGCTCCTCCCGACACCACAACCGGGGACCGCTTCCTCAGAAGGACATCGAACCGGCCCGTTCCGGCAGGGGCACCAAGTCTCGGCAGCAGCAGCGGATCCCGCAGCGCCGACGCCGCAGCCCGCTCCGCCTACCCTCCTGCCCCGCCTGTTATTCAGCACATGAGAGGGAAAATTGTCCGGATCGTTGGGCTGAATGCTCACGTTGCGGCAAGGAAGGACACCTGGCGTCCGTCTGCCGCACCAACACCACCAATGCCAATCCCGGCTCTCGCCGCCCAGGGTCTTACCAAGACAGGTTGAGCGGCGCACCTATGGATATCAATCAGGTAGACACTTCCACAGCATCCAAACTTTTTATTGACGTTACGGTCAATGGCAAGCCTCTGCGCCTACAAGTCGACACAGGAGCAGCAGTCTCATTGCTTAATTATACTACTTATGTGCAAATTGGCTCGCCCCCCCTCTCGCCGGCCCCCAAGCGCCTCCTGACATACAACAAACAGGAAATAGCAGTCCTGGGACAATTCACAGCAAACGTCATGTATAAGTCTGTACATCGTTCAGTCCCCTTTTTAGTAGTTAACAGTTCTCTCACAGCAGACTTATTTGGACTGGACGCTTTCCGCTTATTCGGATTTTCAATTGAGGATAATATACACCTCGTATCTCAGCATGTTCCTTTTCCTGAAGTGGACGCCCTTTGCACCGAGTTTCAGGACCTGTTCTCACCAGGCGTCGGCTGTGCAAAGGACTTCGAAGCATCACTCCAACTCCGGCCGGACGTACGGCCTCGATACTTCCGGGCACGCCAGGTACCCGTAGGCGCTTCAACAACCACTTCAGAAGAACTTCAACGTCTCCAAGACGAAGGGATCCTCCAGCCGGTGCGGTTCAGCCCCTGGGCCACGCCGTTGGTCATAGTTCAGAAGCCAGGACGCCGCTTACGTCTCTGTGGTGACTTTAAGACCACCGTCAACCCGCATCTGCTGGTAGACGATTATCCACTTCCGAGACCGGACGACCTCTTCCGTAAACTAGCAGGAGGTACCTACTTTACAAAAATTGACCTGGCAGAAGCATACCTTCAAATCCCTTTGGATATCCAGTCCCGACAATACACAGTCATCAACACTCCCTCTGGCCTCTTCCAACTCAACCGGCTCATGTTCGGCTTGGCCAGTGCTCCAGCGATTTTTCAACGGTATCTCGAACAACTTCTCCAGGATATTCCGGGATGCATCAACTATCTCGACGACATAGTCGTCACGGGACCCTCCGCTGCCGAACACATGACCAACCTCCGCCTCCGTGCAGCAGGATTGAAATGCAACCTTTCCCAAGTGTCAATTTTTTCAACAATCCATTTCCTACCTGGGTCACATCATCGCTCAGGAAGGCATTTCCCCAGCATTTTCCTATGCAGACGCCTTATCCAGACTACCGCAGGGACCAGACCTCGCCTTCGACAAGTCGGAACTTCTGGTGTTCCAGATCGACGATGACATACAAGAAGCACTGAAGACATTTCCAGTCACGGCCTCAAAAGTCGCGGCAGCCACAGGGGAGGACCCCCTCCTCCGTGTCATCCGACACCACATCCAACACGGGTGGCAAACACGTTCCCCTCCACGCCATCATCAAGACCTCAAGTTCTACTACTCCATCCGCCACCAGCTCTCAGTAGTAGAGGGAGTGCTCCTCCGCACAGAACCAAATTCCACCCCGAGGGTCGTCGTTCCGAGATCCCTACAACCGACAATCCTCCAAACTCTCCACCAAGGACACTGGGGAATTGCCCGCACCAAATCCCTTGCCAGACGCCATGTATTCTGGATCGGCCTTACCACGGATGTCACGGAGATGGTGCGGCGCTGTACCATCTGTGCCCAACAACTGCCCCGCCCCCCTCAAAAGTTCCTTTCCTGGCCGGCACCGTCCGGACCCTGGGAACGCATTCACCTCGACTTCGCTGGCCCATTCCTAGGCCACCAGTGGCTCCTAGTGACGGATGCCTTTTCCCACTTCCCATATGTCGTCCGTTGCTCCACAATCACCACAGAGGTCACCATTTCAGCCCTCACGAAGATCTTTTCCATCGAAGGATTACCATACGCTATCGTCACAGATAACGGACCGCAATTTCGAAGTCGGGAATTCCTATCCTTCTGTACCGCCAACAATATCCAACACCTCCTCACCCCGCCCTTCCACCCCCAATCTAACGGGGAGGCGGAACGGCTAGTCAGAACATTCAAAACCCAAATGACCAAATACACCACAAGTCACAAACTCGAAGAGGCATTGACACTCTTCCTCAGTTCCTATCGAACCACTCCAGTGGGGGCCAAAAGCCCGGCGGAATTGCTGCATGGCCGCCAACCTCGCACTCTCCTCCATCTCCTCTTACCCCCGCCCAAAGTACAGGTACCTTCGGGCCCATTCCGTTTCACCCCGGGCTCCCTAGTCTGGGCCCGCGGGTTTGGCTCCCGGGCCGGTTGGCTTCCGGGGGTCATCCAGCGGCCCCGGGGCCGCCAACTGTTCGACGTCAGCCTGGATGGCCGGATAGTGCGACGCCATCGAAACCAACTACGTCCCCGCTACCCCACGGCACCGTCCTCTTCCACCACGGCACGGCCATCCACTTCTTCCTCTCCTTCCCTGCCACCTCCACCACTCCTGCCGTCTAACCGTTGCTCAGGGACAGTTACAGCGCCACCAACGACGCCACAACCTGTCGGTCGCTCCGACACCCTTCAGCCGCAGCCTCTCGACCACCTGCGGGGACCATCTTCAGCGCCCCCCGTACAGCCCCCGGCCATCGACGCCGACGAACCGATGCCGTTAGCTCCACAAGTACCTCCACCACAACCTGCACCACGACGCAGGTCGGCACGCATCGCCAGGGGAACAGCTCCGTACTCCCCTGGAGGTAGCCTTCATAGTCTGCTCCAGGGCGCCGCGGCAGACGACCTCGCAGACGTCGCAGACATCGCTTCCACCCCCCCCCCCCCCGGGAGGGAGGTATGTTCAGTCTGCCAGTAAAGGCCCCTGCCAGGCAGACCTCACACACAACGCGCCTGCACGCCGGGATACATATACGACTCCAAACAGGCGCAGAGGCATCAAAACAAACCAGGAAAACAAATAGAATCATCTAGAAGCTAAGTGGGACTATTTCTTACAGAGGTCGCCGTACTACCACACAACGGAATTCCTGCGCCAGGCCGCCTATATAAGCGTAGCCGGCCGCTCCACCGCCAGTTCCAGCCTGACCGCTGAACCAGCGTCAACTACAGAAGACCACCGGAAGTTCGCGAGAAGTAGAAGCCGTCACTCTACCCCGGATCAGGACCAGGCTGAAATTCTCGACGGTCTTCTGATAACTGTACCCACATTTGTTTATGGTTTACCTGTTGTATTGTGTACCGAGTAATAAACTTCAAGGAACCGTTAAGTGTAGTTCACTTCAGATCCATCCCCTAAAGACGGGTACACACTAAGCATATCACGACCAACTAATGGCGACCAATCGCTTCGTTGGCCGAGATTTGTTTTTTTTTTTTTTTTTTTACTACGGGAGGCAAATCGCAGCCAACGAAACGGGTGGCCTTGATTGTGGTACGGACTATTGGCGGTAACATCAAGGGATTGGAGTTGTGTTGATTTTTTGACACCTGCTGGTGAAGACGCCGAAACAACGTTGGTTCAATACTTTGTTATTTGCCTTGACTAACGGATGCGTGTTTCGTTATTTAGTTATTTGCCTTGTGGAACGGATATAATATAAATTTCTTATTATTATGTTAAATGTACAATGGAATAATGAGAATGCATTAAAAACTGGTTGATAAAATTCAATTAAAAATTCGTAATCTGTAGTTTCCATTCTTTTTTTTAAAAAAAAAAAAAAAAAAAAAAAGAAATTGCCCATATTCCAATTCAACTTTAATATCAGGCATTAATTTTGTCCTATCACATTCCTTCCTACCTTTTTAAAAGAAAAATCCTCTAGCAATGTTTTTCATCTTTTTTCTGATCAGTTTCTTGCAGTAAAATAAATGCTGCACATGCGACAATTGATAAATCTTCTTCTTCCATCATAATATCGACCAGTTAAATTGTAATTAAAACGTCACGTATTACTTTATAAAATAAAATGCTAGCAACTTCGACGAGTTTTCAGAGCCAACCGCGATTCCACATGGCCGAATCCCTTGGAGCCAACTACTTGGTTTGACAAGGACGAGAGGCCGATCAGCAATACTTTGGCAACCAACGTTGGTCCCAAAACATTGTTTGTCGTTCGTTGGTGCAGTGGCTGAACCAACGAGTGTAGTATTTGCGGTCCTTGACACAGTCCACACTTGCTGTGATAAATTCTTTGATCCTTTGGTTCCATATGTCAGATAAGGAGCTAAAATTCCAAACTGTATCCAATAATTTTATTATTACTGCATCCTCCGGACATTACCATCTCAAGAAAAAGTCATTTCGTTTCCGTGGGATTCAACAACGTGAATTTTCGATGAATTTTAAAAAACAGATGTGTTTAACTATTATTATACGCCATTTTCAGTCTGCCTTGCGTTCATATTCAGTATATGGACACATGCCCTAGTTTGTGTACTGTACGATATGCCGAGTTGTTATGGGTGCGGCGTTCGAAACTTGACAGTACGAGGTCGGTCGGAGACGGTGAACGGCCCAGCTAAGGCAGGGCAGAGGCCACGGTCGACACGGTGGCGAAGTCACCCGCCCTCCGTAACGTAGGCATCCACACAGTGAAACAACCTCTTACTTCCGTCATTCCGTACCAGACGTCTCTAGCTCTAGGGTAACGACTTACAGTACTTGAACAGTGTGTGAGATGATCACTTGAGAACGGCAGCTGGCTGGAAGGCTACGCTGGGCTACGTGGGGGGAGGGGGGGGGGTGTTTCCGAGACAGGCCACGTAGCTTTCCTTTCATAACATTTTTCATAGTTAAAATGATGAACAGAACTCACAACAGCATGTGAATACTTATTTCCGTCATTTAATTATCTCCGTATGTAATTTACAATAGTCTGACAAGAGAAAACAGTACAAAATGTCTTCTGGAATCAAAAGGGAACAAAGTTGCGTGCTACGTGGGGAGGGGGGAGGGGGGAGACTCAAAAGCCACGTAGGGCTACGTGGGGGAGGGGGGAGGGGGGTTCACAGGAGGGCAAAATGGAGCTACGTGTTTTATGCACGCTCCCTAAGAGAATCCATGCAGTGGATGGCAATGTACAACGGCCTCAGGTGCAAACCCCAGCCTTGACTACCGGGCGTCCCGATTGCGTTAACAATCTACGTGAATGCTAACGGTATCCAACTTCCACGTTAACCCTTATATAGAAACAGATACTTGGCATACAGAACACAGCGAACAGCGTTCTTTGACAGATAGCGACAATGAGGCGGATTGCGTGGCTGTGGAGACTTGTCACTTCGCGGCCAAAACTCGTTGGTTACCAAACAAACAAAAAATAACAGAGTAGGGGGCAAATGCGTATGGCACTGCCAGCCGAGGATCCTGGATGTAGTTCGGTCGCCAGGTGACACAGTTTCGATTTGTCGCATAATCCGCAGGACCAACTCTCCGAATTACGGAGCTGCCTGATGTATTTAATATGAACAAAGGTTGCTTCGCCGTCCATGTGGTAGACACTCCAGCTCTTCACCATCGCAAGTATCATGTCTTCTTCGCCACTTCTTAGAGCTGAAAACCTTTCTTCTGATATCGCGTACTCAGTGAATTTCCTCTGAAATTTCATTGTTAGAACTGAAAAGTAGGCATTAAATTATTTGCTTTGTACCCTAAACAATCATGGCTGCAATGATATTTTAGTACGGCACGTTGTAGTTTCGAAGCTAGGCACGTCTTAAGCTGGCTTCCCACGGCCAGTGCATTTGCCGGACTCGCCTCTACTGTCCTCTATCCGTCACCCAGACGGTAAACATCAAACGCCCCGGTAGCTGAAACGGCATTAGGCAACGTGGTGGGGAGGGGGTGAGGACTAGACTGTGGTGCATGCTGCATGGCGCGTCCTGAAAAGCCACGTGCCGTGGCAAGCTACCATTAATTGCTGGGATCTTAGACCGCCCAAAGTAGGAATTAATCGGTCTGGTTGCATTTTACTCGATTAGCATACACTCTCCGCTTTTACTACACACACAATATCACAAAAATAATATTACTAGTTTTAACGCAGCGTCGTATTGGTTATTAAATTTTATTATGTTAACGTAGATAAGGCATAATAATTCGAACATAAACAAATAGTATTAATCTTGGTTTATGGGGCTCACAACAAAACAAAATACTATAAAATAGTAAAAGAGTCTTGGAGCCTTGGGTTACAACATATTTTCTTATAGTGTTTGGTGTTGGGGCAGATTTAAAGCTTGTCGACGTAGTGGTTAATAGAGTCTTGATAGGGTAACGGACAAAGAACGCCAGTTAAATCGGTCATGATCTATTCAGACTGCCTGAATGATTTCTGGAAATCATTAAAAACTGAAATCTGGATGACTGGGACGGAAATCAAGTTCCAGCCTGGAACGTTATCGTCTCTCACCAACCAATCTCAATTTTGGGTTTTCGAAGTTCGTCCCGATTTACAGGTATCGATGCCTGTGAAATAATTTCACTAAAAAAATGATAGACGAAGCATCTTCTAGTAACATATTTTTAAACCAATCAGAGCAGTAAAAAAATTTTCCTTGTGTTATCCTTCTAGAAAGAGGGAACATGTGTACGCGGGGTAGTATCGGTTCGATAATAGGGCTTACGTCGCCACTATTTGGTGGTTGCCCACCCACGTAATTTTCTCCTGCTTCTCTTGTGATGTTATCACACCGCGCGCACTGGTTGGATGAAAATAAACAAGCTAATCGATATTTACGTATGTCATTCGTAATGAATGTTCATGAGGTTACAGACATATTGTTATCAAGATCAAAGCATGCTGGTGGCCGTTTGAATCGTTCATCCCCTTAGTGTTCGTTAAGATAGAACGAGAAGCTGGCTTCTGAAGGAGCTGTCTAATACCGAATGAAGTCATGGCCGACTGCCCTTATCGTTCACGCTGGTCGATCGGCTTTTCAGACAGATTACACATTTAGACGTACAATTATCGGTGTTTGCCGTTGGAAGCTAATCCCTCGCGTGTGACTTAGGCCACGGATGAATGAGGCTGTTATTATGTCGACCGGAACGTATAATTAGGCTCAAGAGAGGAAGGTCGATAACCGCGTCTAATGGCTGGTAAACGGATGAAATCTTATTCCTTTTCCGATCAGCTGTTTTTTCGGAGCTAAATTAATGACAGACGCTGGTCGAAATCGTGAAGTGTATTAAGTTTGAAACTTAAAGGGGATAGTGGGCGATACCCATCAATTTCAGTTATCCCTCTAAACACTGGAAAACTCCACGCTAATTCGTAACAACAGACAAGTACAAGAACGAAGTTTTACCAGGCGTTGAGCATTAATAATAAGTTCTCGTATGACTAACAGATTGAACAAGGTTTTTACACACGAAATTTTTTCGATCAAACGTCTGTCGCCATCTTCTTCATTTCTTTCAAATAATTAATTAATTCTTTCATTTTTCAAACCTAATAAAATAACTGAACAGAAGAAATCTGACGGGATCTCAGTTGTTCTTCGTTATTGCCAAGCGGAATGTTACAGCAAATTGATTTAGTAAACTGTCAACAAGAAAATATCCAAAGAAAAATATTTTAATGTGTTTCTTACTGTTATCGCGTCGCTGCCATCTGCGCTGGTTTAAAAATATCCATTAATTTACCTGAAAACAAAAAGAAACAACATTAATTATTTTAGTCGTTAATCCGACGAATGAACACACAAAAGTTTTGCGTCACCTCTACATAATGTAGGGACACAAAAAGTGAGATGGGGCATGAGACCTTAATGCATTTTAAACACGTAACGTTCATAAAAAATAATCTGTTCAAGAATAAAGCCCTGGTTTGTAAGATGAATTTCTAAAACGGATCGTCCGTAGTTTCAAAATGGGATGACGCGTCCCCTTGCAGACTTGGATCCATCCAGACATGAAATCATCAACTCGATAATCCATTGTTTGCTCAGTTTAACCCATTCTTCAAATGATGATCCTCTGTTAAATCTTTGATAGTAGCCTGCTTCCAGAAACTGATATTTTAATTGATCTCACACATTTTACGTTGATTTCCTGCCCCAAATCAAGTTACAGACAACTTATAGGGATGATACAAAATTATTTTTGATATACGTATTTAGACGCTCGTAAAAACATTTAAGTTGTACAGCTTTGCAGCTTAAACGTATACTGTATCGTATTTAAATTAACGATCAGTTTCAAATACTTTATTTTGAAAAATAGGGTGTCTCGTGCTTGTATAGTGACAAAACGTTACGAGGTCTTAATATTAATATACAATATTTCATTAAATTGCAATGGAGTACATGCTCCGGTGGCAATTTTACAACACATCCATCTTGCTCCTTTACTGTAAACACCTACATTTGCCATTTCCAAATTTTAACTTTAAATTCTTTCAAGGTTTTTTTATTTTTATTTCTATGAAAATTTAATCACCTAGGCCTTTCGCCGTCATGTTGTGTGACATCATCAATGGCTATAAATATGTTCTCATGGTAATGGAATCATTTATTTATGCAATTTACACACACGTTTGAGTCATAGCTGCAAAAACAAATTACACATTTCAGGATGCTTCAAAAATCATACAACTTGTTCGACTTCATGTTCACTATTACAACCCAAGTGGAAGGTAGGAAAAGATGGTTACTCCCAAATTGTATCTGGAATCGGATCAAGTTAATGAAAGGCAGGGTTCCTTACCACATAACAAAGTCTTAGAGTTGCATATATCAAGAGGGGCAGTGAAAGAAGAACTGTTCGATGTTTCATGATTTAGATCCAATCAAAAGCGGTACTAAACGTGTTGATGACGCTAATGATCCCGTAATCAGTAAATGTAATATGAAGCCTAGAAATATAATATTAGCGTATCTTTGTTTATACAGTGCACTCATATTGTAGGTATATAGTGTTTTGAGTTGAGTTGGCGAATTTTCAATGTTCTTAAATGCAACAATTTGACGTGTGTCCTGGGAATCGTTAGAAATTTGTTCCCGTTCCTAGTCTCTGCTGTCCATTAACGGACCTTGTGACGCTCGATTTCAGTCCAAACAAGATAAACGAGGCTGAACAGGCTGAGACAAAACCTTCGTCTCGCAGGAAGACTTTCCAAAGCGTCTGTCTTCCTTAGCCACCACCTGTATCAGAAGCACAATGCTAACCCCAGCAGCGTGGGATCTGTGAGTGCAGCAACGGGAATCTCAATTAAGTACTCGATCCGTCTTGTTATGTCTATACCGCTTCGAAATCATAGAGAGAATCAAAAACTTCCTTTTAACAAAATTTAGAACACTTTCAAACTGGGTCTGTGCAGTCAGTTACCAAATTCATTTTTTTATTAAAAAAAACATCTCATCTTGGTTAAATGATCAGAACACAGAAATCCGCTTTGTACGCTAAGTATGCATGACGGTTATTAAATAATCATTTCCTGAGTTGTATTTTGCTTTGGCTACGTACAGCTAGAAACATCGAATCACAAATTTCGCAAACAGAATTCAGCAATTATCGTTTAAGCTGGATTAATCATTGCTTGGTCGTAAGGGAATTTTCTTCCTTCTTGTTATTAAGTACTATGTACCCACCGAGCATAGTGGGTGAGCGGTTAATGTTCTGGCCTCGCATTCGGGAGGACACCGGTTCGAATCCCCGTCCGGGCATCCAGATTTGGGTTTTCCATGGTTTCCCCAGATCACTCCAGGCGAATGCAGGGATGCTTCCTTTAAAATACCATGACCGAATTGCTTCCCGCTCTTTGTCCCCAAGCCCATCCCGCCCGTAATGACCTCGACGTCGACGAGGCGTAAAGCAATAAATAAAAAAAAGAGTCAGGTCTTCTCCCCCAGAAGATACTGAAAAATGACTTATTTCAATCATTTTTAAATGGATACAAAGAAATTGATGTTAACTATTTCAGTTTTGATCCAGAAAGATTGGCAGCATGTAAATATTTCGATCAGAATCCGCTTTTACCTTTCGTCCGAAGGCATTTGTATCCATAACGACAACCTTGGGAATACTGCAGTGGTTACACGCTGTCAACACTTCATTCGTTATGCTACCATGGCAGCTGTTATGACCTTTAGGTTAGGCTCTGTTTACAGACGTTATACGTTAAGGGGAATGGCATAGTCATTCTTACAAATAAAGTCAGTGGCTTGGTCCATAAATCCTTGTCGGTTTATTTAGTTGTGTTCAAATAACTTGTGTTCCACCACCAGTTAACAGAGTCGAAATTGAAATAGGAGTGATCGTTCACTCTTTACTGAAATAATTGACGAATTATTCAGCGCATATCTGTCATAAATACTTCCATGTTTAACGCTTTTGTGCGACCTCCGATCATACAAGCTGCAGAGCCCTGTAGCGTCTGAATCAGGAGTCGGAACACCTCTTTAGGAAAGGGCTTGATCCCAAAGAACACCAGGTTCGGCGGGCCAGATTACAAATTCGAATAGCTATATTTTTTTTAGTAAGTACATCTGTTCATAAAGCAAAAACGAACAAACAAACTAAAACTTTTTATCATAAATTGGTATTTTTACATACATAACATTTGTACACGTTATTGCTGATGTTTAAAAACAAATAAAATGTTTTTAAAGAACTAAGTATAGAGTAGCAAAAATTTGTACTAATGTGAAGAATACAAGCCTCGGGCCGGATTGAAAACAAGTGGTGAGCCGGATTCTTTACATTCCTTGTTAGAAATCCTCTACCCGCACTAATAACCTTGATGTTGACGACCTGCAAACCCTTAACGAAAAAAATAGTACCCCTCCCAGTAGCCCTCGTTACCATAATTCTCTGTCTAGCGGCACTTAAGCAGTTTCAGTCACAGATGAAATAACACTAAGTTGCTGCCTTTGCAATTACTACTGACGACAGTAGCTTTAAGCGTAAGAAACCTGGCATAATTTGAAGCCGATATTCTTTTTTTATCTAATCCGTGTAAAGAAAACCCAGTATCTCGTAGCAGCTTCAACAGTAAAAGCAAGGAATTCGCTGACTAATTTATAAATCACTTGCATTTAAGTTTCACCTTCTTATAACTAACTTTTTTTTTTTTAAATGCAATGTCTCCACACCTCCAAAAAAATTCGACTACGTTTTCTTTAGGGAAAAAAAACCCCTAAGTGTGGTATTCAACGCGAAGGTTGGTTGGACCCTTCCGAAGGAGGTATACATGGCCTGGTATGGGAGGTAGGGTGGCTAGTTCCTTTCCTAACCCGAGAACGTGGAATCCGAACCACGTAAGCTTTCTTGCGTACTGCACACTACACAGCAAGCTGTACCACAGGTGAAGGTCAAGTTAAGGGCCTATGATTATCCTACCCGAGACAGGGATTCGAACCGGGGAGCTTTCTATCTCCACCCAGACGCCTAAACCACAAAGTCACCAGGTCGTTTCATTCTTTAACTACTAAAGTTGAAATAACTTCTGCAGAACAAAACAGATTCTATAGATAAGGCTACCGACGTAATTTGCTCAACTAATTGTTAATACTCCTTGCTGCTGTGGAGACAATTACAGTTTTCACAGCGACCCGCAAGAAGTCCGCTAACTATTGTCTTGGCTACAGGTGAAAGAAAGACTGGCTTACTGTGGCTCCAGTAGAAAATTGCAATTTATAACGCTTAACGAGCACCAAAAGTAATAAGTGAGTGTGGAACAATGCGCTCGGGGTCCTTCATGCTCTACATGTCCGGTGGGCATTAGCGGCAATCGGGAAGCGGCCAGTGTTCTGCACTAGTAACCAACCCAGCGCCGCGCCGCGGTCTGGATAGCTCGGACGTGTGCGGATGCCAGCATCACTCTCTGCAAATCAGGCATCAAGAATCACAAATCAACTAAACATTCTCCATTTTTCCCACAGCTCCTTCAACGATTTATTTATATCTCGGTTCAATCTGGAGAGAAATTTACATTATAAACACTCTTATCCCTGTGTCTACTTTTCCTTTAGATTTTTCCGTTCATATTACTCCCTTCTAAATTGTTATTCATTGAAGTTGTTTTTATTACCAGTAACGCTGAGAATTCTTGTCACTGCTATCCTCGGCGCCTTCTACTCGTTTTTCCACAATCTCCGACAATTCAATGTCCTATAGAAACACATATTTCGAAGCTATCAAAATATTTCCGTTCCGTCTTTCTAGTAGTTTTTCCCAACCAATACGATTCAAAACACATTTGGATAAAGATACATTATTAAACACGACATTTGATATGGCTTAGGTATGTTCGTTAGCACAGACCGTTTAGTATCCAGAAACGAGGATTAATTGACTTGTTACACTGATAAATGCAAATGTTTTGTTTTAAAGTAGGAGCCCTAACATTTGTGAAGGAACTTTTTTGCTAATGGTTTCACGTCTCGTCGACGTCGAGGTCATTATAAGCGGCGAAGGACTGGAGGCAAGGGGCGGTAAGGATTCTGCCATGTTATCTTGAAGGAACCGTCCCGGCATTCACCTGGAGTGATCTGCGGAAACCATGGAAAGACCAGATCTAGATTGCCGGACATGGATTCGATCTAGGGATTGCAATCCGGCAAAGCGGGATCCCGCAATCCCGCGGGATCCCGCATCATTAGACGGCCTGGCGGATCCCGCACAAAATAAAGCGGATCCGCAATCCGCAAAATCCGGTGGAAACGCGTGTCGGTCTGCGTGACTCGCTGCCCCACTCGGTCTCTGTCGTATATTTTGCACTGTTTGACTGTACCCTTCCAGTTGGCATGTGAACAAGCGTTTGTTTTTGTCAACCTTCGTCATTCGTAAGTAAATAAATACACTTTTACGTATTCATCAAAACTTCGTTTGTTTCGAGTACACATTTCTGTAATTTGAGTTATGGTGCGTATTTAGTACGATTTTCTAACTATATGATTATTTTTTAAGTGTCGCACACTTTATCTGAACTACACGGTTACAGCTTTTTATTCACGGTTTCATTATTCCCATTTTCTGTATTTGCAGATAAAGTAATTGTGACAATTTCCTAAATTGCAGCTGAAAATTTGATTATTCGTTGATATGAAACTAATGTTATCGTAATTTTAACGATCGCGTACCTATTTATTTAACAGTTATCAAAAGGAAATTGTATATCCTTCGACTTAATGTTGTTTTGGCCGCTACCTCAATGCGTTTCTTTGACGAAAGCCACCTGCTTACATGTGCCGCTCAGGCTTTCGATTAATCCCTCTTCTCCTTGTTATTATTTCGACTAAAGGTAAAAAAAGTTATAATGAAATTTTCACGAGTGTATCGACGAATTGTGTTGTAGGAACACCATACTTCGACGGCTGCCTCCACCGTCTTCCTCACGTGTGTAATTTCGTGTGTTTGTAATGAAATCCGGAGATACAACCTATGAGGACTTAACTGCAATCATTCGCCGAGAAATTCTCCTTTCTTACTAAAAAATAATAATTTCCACTCTAAAAACGTCGTTACGCCACATAAGTAAATCTGAAATACTTGAAACCTTACGTGTAGGTGAGTAGTTTCTTTTAATAACATTGAATCAACTGTAATATCAATCAAGGAATCAGGAGATATAATAATGAATCACGCAAAAAAAGGCCAAGTCTCCTGCTTGTACAGTGACAAAAAGTTATGAGATCATGTTCTGAGCCAAGTCTACACTTTACAGAGTATATTCACTTCACTTTGTGAAATGGAATGCTTTTCTTGGTTTTATGGAACGTTTATTTAGAATTAAAAAAAAAAAAAACTCTGGTAACTTAGCCATTAAGCAAACCATATTTTTAAACTTATGTGATGTATTGTAAGGCAAATAATATGACCTAAGACTCAATATTTTCCAATTTTATTATTTATTTAAAAATTGGTTTAGATTAAAAAACAAAAATGTAAAACCTCGAAATACACTTAAGACACGCTAAAAAGTTTTAATGTCATTTTGCCAATCAAAATATTGTTAACTGTTAATTTTTATCATTTAACATTAAAAATTATTTATTAATTTAATTATTATTTAATTTATTAACGTTTTAAGTAACTATGTTTTAAATATATGCGTTAAAAAACTGTTTGTACCAATCCCGCACGGGTCCCGCGGGATTGAAAACACTGCGGGATTGCAATCCTTAATTCGATCCCAAGTCCTCTCGAATTCAATGCCACAACTTTACCGCTCTCCCTCCGCGCTCGGTGAGTACGATCGTATTTGGAAATGTCTGCAGCAGGTTGTAAAAAAGTACAGAAAATGGGTTGAATCGATACTTCGAAAATAATCCGTGGCACACATTCATGCGTCTTTTTAACGGAAAATCCGGAATGGAAGTACTGTCTTGGAAACTGTATGAAACGTATGGATACTGAAATTTTGTTTTTATTCGCACTTTAAGTATCAAAGTCAAATCGCAGATTTAAAGATGGAAAATTCTGCAATAAATCATAGAAGATTCACAGATATAGCTTATAAAGCGTATTGACAATGTCAGCAAAATACTATTTTACGTCTCCCGAAAATATAAAGCAACAAGTCTCTCAAAGCTCTTCATTGCAATGAAATTATGCCGTTTATCAACATAAAGAGGGAGGAATAAGCTGCGTAATTCGGAATCTTGAAGTGTTGTGTAGTTAAGTAACACAGCAGGTAATACCACCTTTTCGAGAGGAGGGTGGGGGTGAGGGGTGGGTGGGGGGAAGAAATCACGTTCTGAGAGGAGATAGTGATAGAACCAGAGAGAACGAAGAGTAATTCAGCGGAAGCAATTATTTTAAGAAGAGAGGTCTCGTAGTACAGAGGGAACTCATCTGGAGTGATCTATCTGCAGAACTAAACTCTCTAGATGTGAAATATCCCCTTACAAGGCTAAAGCAAGGAAATCAGTAATTATTAAATGGTTGTACTGGTGTTATTAACAGTAAGTAGTATCGACTTGAGCAGTTGTGAATAGGCTGTTTCTAATTATGTTTTTTACACTCGACCATAGACTATAATTTTCTGGCTTGCCCAAATATCAACTTGGAAATTGAAGCAACTACAGCGGTTCTCCTTCCAGCTTTGTGTGTTACGTTGAAGAGGATCAGTAGAAGCCGCGATTTTCTTAATGTTAGCGACAAGCATATTTCTGTTTTTTGAACGGCCAGCCTTAGTTTTTTCCTAATAAATCATGCGGAAGCTGCCTGTTGTTCGGTTCCCAGATGCCCGGCGAAGCGTTGCACAGAGCAAATAATGGCGTGCTGACGAGGCACCTCGAGACAACTAGCGGTAAAGCGGCCTGCCGGCTTAGGAAGGAGCTGTGGGGCTGCTTGTCATCCATCGGAATAGCTACTCAGTCGGGCCTGGCATTTGGGAGGACGCCGGTTCGACTCTCCGTTCGGCCATTCATACTGACCCGAAGTCACTCAAACCCAAAGTCAATGGTTCCTTCAAAAAGCCGTGGCCGGATTCCTCTCTTATACTTGCCTCTCATCCTCTCCCTGTTGTACCATAAAGCTCGAAACAACAACAAAAATTATCACCCTCTGCTCAACTATGCAAATGCAACTCGCACGCATAACAAAGTAAGGAGGCGAGAAATTGTCCTAATTATTCCAAACAAATGGGTTCATACCAAATTTATGCTTCAGAATGGTAGCTTCGGTGATTTCATTCATAATTTCACTATCTTTCTCATTTTTTGGCAATAAAACGAAATCAATTTGTACCCTAAACCTCTATCACAAAAAATTAATAATACCCAAGCTTTCGATGTAGTGAAAAGTACAAAGGAGTAACAAAAAATGGAAACGTAACTATAAAGCTATAAGCAGATCACTGTATCTTCAGTAAGCTTAAAATCATGGAAAGGCTCTCAGTTTTCCTATGCTGCACACGTTCGCTTTCTGTAATCCACTGATTTAACAGTTAACAATTGTATATCACTGTCTCTTCTGCCCGATTTCGCAATGGCATAATGTCGGTAGGCAGCTTCTACTTTTTTTTCCACTTGTGGAATTAGTAGATAATAGCAGAAACAGAAATATTAAACTTACTAATAATTATTTGGGAACTGTTACTATTCCCTACTTTTTCACTACAAGTATAAAAAATGACTGATATTTCACTGTTACTATACGGAGTTAAATTTTAGAGCATGAGAAGTTACTCATTACAGTAATTACCAGTAATAAAGGAATAACGGAATGACTTTTACAGAACGTGGGAGATGAACTTCATTCACACCCCGAATGGAGTCGTTCTGGTAAAGCTGTCAAACGTCGGACTGGGAGTCGAAAAGTCCCCGGTTCCCGTTGCGGCAGAGCATTAAAAGGTCGTTAACCTGTTCTTCGCCACTGGCAGAGCTTGCTCTGTGTATTTCAAGTAGCTAGAACACAATTTAAACTGTGAGGTAGGATTAACTTGTTCTAAACGGCGGCTACAACAGAGGCGAATCGCGTAGTCCGTAAGACACACTAAATTTCAATTTTACTGAGCTACGACGGACAGTGCCATTCATCTTGAACTTCCAGTTTAATGTGGAATATTAACTACGCAGAGGGATCAGTCGCAGAAAGACGTAGAGGCCAAGGGAGTCAATTGTAGACAAATAATCTTGGAGCGACCTTAGACGAAAATTAAAAGAGATTGAATGCCGCACTACACGCAGCGTAAACGTCGAATGAAGACAAAAATTCCCGGAGCGCTTCACACACAGAAATTAATGTTTGTTGGAGTTAAGGGCTTACAGAAACGGTTATTCGAAGTTGGAACTTACCGATCCCTAGTTAGAGTCATTAAAATCTCATTAAGCATGCGAAGATTTTAACCACAACGCTGGGTTGGTGATTCTATTCCAAGAGGGGGAGTAAGTAATATAAAAATTGATACTTTTCGTTGGCCTTATGTTGTAAAATAACACTTCTTTGCGGGTTTAGTGCTGCGTCACTGTTGTTGCTGCTGCCAACGTGTAGTTAGCGAAGGGCATAACTCAGACTATGTGTTGTAATCTGTATTTGATTAGAAAAGATTAGCACAGGTTATGCAGAGATGAAAGATTACCGTAATCTAGTGTCAAACCGGAGACCGAGGATGAGCGGTTAAAGGATTCAGGAGAGTGCAGGTTCGATTCCCGGGGCAGCTACCTTGATTTCAGTTTTCCGTGAAATTTCGAAATAACTCCAGACGAATGCCCAGCTGGGGCCTTTAAAAGGCCATTTCTAACTTACTTCTCTTTTGTTTTTCCCATTCTTACCCAAATTTAACGACCACGACGTTAAAGAGCCGTAAAGTCTTAGTTAAAAAAAAATTACAGTTATGCACGTAAGAAGTGAAACCTCTTGTATTTTTCCTGTGTATTATTATTATTATTTTGCGATTATTTTGCACTCGAGTGAACGCACGATACTATCTTTATTCCAGTTGTACAGTAAATAGGGCCGGGATGCTTCCTTCAAAAGGCCATGGTCGAATTCCTTCCAGTTCCTTGCCCCCAGTCCCATCCTGCTTCTAATCATCTCGACGTCGACGACGCGTAAAGCCATAAGTAAATAAAATACGAACTTTGTCTCGCAAACAAATGAAAATTATTAAAAAGTTAAAGCACACTTTGCTAGATTATAGACTATTGTATTTAACGTTAATCTGTATTTCATGTTCACTGCTTTTATATCGGAGAACATTTTGGACAAAATTATGTGATAACCCTTCTTACAATCAATTTTCGTTATAACTAGCTTCTAAGCCCATTAAAAAAAACGCGTTGAATGCAGATTTCCGGCTCACAATTTAAATATTTTTTTAAAAGCTCAAACAACTCATTCCGAAAGAGCGCAGAATGTTAAGTGTGCATGCGCAGACCGTTGCGGTGCATGCGGGCTGAGCGCGAAACGCGTAACGCTAGCAAATTTCTCCCTATTGCACCCATAGAAGTTCCACTTCCAAAGAGAACCTGAGAATGCAAAACAGAATTAAACGAACAGAGAAAATAAGATACAATCATTCCGCTTCAGTACCGGCATCCACTCAAAACAAAACGGAAATAACTAAGCTACACCTGACGAAATATTATAATCACTAAGTCACTCATTAGTTCAATAACTTTAATCGTTATCAGATACATACACAGCCGACGACAGCGTTTCCACGCTGTCGAGTTTCCCACTAGATACAGAAGCAAACACTCCAGCTAGAGTGTGGGAACGGAAAACATTTCGGCCGAATACACAAACAGGGGAGGCACGCGAGTCGAGGAGCGGCGGAAACGGATTTCTCTCTGCTAGCACCGCCCGAGAAAGCGACCGCTCTGGGCTTGTGGGAAACAGTGACCACCTTGCCACTCAGCCCTACGATCAGTAATGTCAGCATGGTCTCAAAAGTTTGCGTCCTCATTTATACATGGTCACTCCGGTGACAAACGGGAAATTTCCTGAAAATATGATGGTCACTTTTTTGGGGAAAAAAGAGAGAGAAAGAGAGGAAGAACATATTCTTACAAAATTCCGTATTTTATCTTTGTAGTGTATGTAATGAGGAGAATAACCTAACTTATATGACCACGTCCAAGATTTTTTTTTATTACTTATGTTTTTACGCTTCGTCGACGTCGAGGTCATGGAGGCGGGATGGGATTGGGGACAAAGATCGGAAAGGAATTCTGTCATGGCCTTTTGAAGGAAGCATCCCGGCATTCGCCTGGATTGATTTGGGGAAACCATGGAAAACCAAAATCTGAATGCCCGGACGGGGATTAGAACCCGCGTCCTCCCGAAATGCGAGGCCAGAGCGTTAACCGCTCACCCACCACGCTCGGTATTTTTCAGATCATTTTTGTATCGGTGGCGAGTGATGTCCAAAATATTCATGTCATTGTTAATCGTGCTATAATATTACGAAACAAGCAGTCGCTGATGTGTAAATTAATCCTTTCGAAGAATATTTTTCTAAGCTGCTAGTTGCTAATAAATACTAGTATTGTGTAGCAGACCAGGTGGTTAGAAAATACTAATGTGATGCAGTGACTGTTTGATATGCGAATAGTCTAAATGTTTCTGGCGATCTTTAAATGAGATAAACGATTTAACCAGCAGCCTGGGTTTTGACAACGAGATTTTAATGAAATACACTCTTCGTGTTTATAAAATCCCTGCTGAAATTATAAGGTATGATCTAAAAATAATTTACAGTGCACAAGAAATACTACACATGAAACGGTTTATTAACTTGTTCTTTGACTACATAAATAATGTTAATCACTCCATTTCCGAGAAAATTTAACAGACAGCAGAATACATTTCATTGCTCTAAAATTCACTTAGTGTGTGATACCCTGTGATATGCTCAAGTGTTTGCTGCCATTTTGATCCATTTCTTGACGGTGAAATAAAAAAATGGGAGAACGTATTTATTAGGTCTTAGATGAAACAATATTTCTCACCTGTGTAAACTGGTGCTGTATTCGACCAGTGTCCCCTTGACATCCGTATATCTTATTATAAACAATGTGATCAATACATATTCATAAACTGCATAATTAGCTGTTTAAAGTATTTAGCCTCTTTCTTGAGCATTCCTACGAGTATGTCCAAACTAGATGTGCAGTTTTTATTACTCGTTCATAACCAATCCGGAGGTAAAAGAAAAAGAACAGATCTGGCCGCAGGGTCACAGATTAACAGTGTTTCGATTTGCCACGAATTCCATATCAGTAGTAGTTCATCTGACTTTAACATGGAATCGAACCACGGAGCTTCCTGCCGTATCTCATACCAGCAAAGGAAAGCGCGTGAAAGCTCATGGCCGCGCCAGGCTTCGAAGCCTGGATCCAGAAATTTCATGAGAAATGCCTAAAACACTGACCTACCAGATAGTTCTAATGTAGAGGCAGTATTAAAATTCTCACGAATACCGGTGGTAATATGTCAGCCGGCGTAGACAAGGTTGAGAGTTTCACTTGTGAGACGCTTTGTTTGTGAGACGTTGTGAAATCACACATTATGTTACAGGTGTCGTAATAGCCTGCTCGTCAATATCTGGCCGCACATTGCTCTAAATGACGGCTCTCTATACTATGGTCCGAAATTAATTCATTACAGCCTCCTATGATAATCCTATTCGATGACACAAGGATTACTGTGATCAGCTGAACTACTTTGCCTCGCTCTGGAGAGCAGCCCACTCCCCGGGCAGTGGGCGTGTTACAGCCAGGCTCCAGCATAATAAGGCACCGCGTCCCACAATCCAGAACAATACTCGGCCAGAAAGCGCGATCTGCACGGCTGAAGATGTAAACTCGATAATTCGTAACCCTTCAGTTGTCGACCGCTATGCACGTACATTTATTCATATACGACGACTGGTTACGCATTCATGCTGAACGCAGAAATCTCTGCACTGTTCAGTCACCAACGCTGAAATGAAACTGAACGTACGTAATTGAGATTACTTTTGTACGCTTTGGAATCATGATCTGTACATCTATAAAAATTGATGTCTGTACGTTATTTATAAAAATCCACAATATTTCCTCTCTCGATGAAACTTTGTAAACATATACATTAAAACAATGGGAAAATACTGGCTATATATGGTCTATAAAAACTCACTCCCTCTACCCCATTACCCCCACTAAGAAAAATTTGCACGTGTAAAGGTTCATAGGGAAATCGGCCAAAGTGGATGGTGATATTCTGAAAGACCGTAAAATTTTCTGTTATTGGTGACCGGTTCCGACGGTACTGTTAGTGTCCGAGAATTTTAAATTTAAAAATTGTTTTAATGTTAATTGGGCGACACACAAAGCCACAGTTTTTATCAGATCTTAATTAAACTTTTCAGACTTATACTTTGAAACACAAATGGTTTACGAAAACTTCCCTCTTCTCCCCCCCCCCCCCCCCTCAAATCACCTGCATTAAGGAAAATTTACACGGTCCAATTTTTAGAATGTATCTCGAAAAGGGTAGGGAAATCAAACGGCCAAAGTGGATGGTAATGGAGAATTTTACGATAATCACATCAAGCAGGATAGAACATCATAGCTTTCATATCCAGCCCCAGAACAACGCCAGGCACAAACTGTAGTGATATAATAATTGGTTACGTGAATCTGCTTTAACTTTTGATAATGCAATTATTCGTCTTACGTCCCTTTCGCTTTTGGGGTTAATGTATCGTAGGTACTATTCTGTTTAACATCTAATTAATGTTACATGCTTGAGGCTGTGGATGAAATTAACAGTCACGAATAATTTTACTTAAGTAAATTTGCTATTATTATTAATTGAAGTGGGAATTTCCCTCCACGTCTACCTGCAATTTATGCACATTATTACTTTCATCTACTTTACTGTCTGTGGTACAATGTTTATCACATCTCAAGGTTTACAGTTATGATGTGATTAAGCGAAAAGTATTTGTTTAGAACACGACATTCAAGTTGGATGAGACGAACATTGGAGTCAATATCATATATTGACTACCATTTACGAAAGATGAACATGAATTTAGGTAGATAACTGAATTAGGTAATCATTTCTTAGTAAACACTTTCTTTTTTTCCTGACAAGTGGTTCCAGTATGCTCACGAAGCAGGTGAACTTAAAATCGCTACACATACTTGTGATTGATTTTAGTTCAGACTAGTTATGCAACGGTACAATTCAGTCATATGCATAGATAAACTAGATCAACATCCCAGTGGAGAATAATTTTATGGAAAATTCTAGATCAATTGGAATGTATGTAAAGAGTTTAAAACTATTACAGCTTATTAATGCTTAGAGAAAATTGTTATAGATGTTAGATCCCAATAATCAGAATGATTTAGGTTCCCTTCAATGAATTATTATTCTTCCACAATGGAAGGTACCCGATAAAGCGATCTGTCATGATCAGTGCTACATCCGGCTGCGAAATATTTTCCACTGAGTGAACTACATGCTGTAAGTAAAAAGTGATATTGCAAGTTACTCTTACACTCGAATGGGGTCTTTAAAGTGCTTCTTGTCTTTCCGTTTCCAAAGGGGCATTAACAAACTAATGCATTAAATTATTTGCAGTATTATGTCGGACGACATGAAAGTCTATAAGTCGAATGAGCAGTTACGAGCCAATATTATGTGATACCAATTTAATAAATTAAATAGAAACTGAAACAAAATCACTAAGATTTGCAGCAGCTGATAAACTATTACTGGAAGTGTTATTCCCATGCGAACTTAAATTCAGAACCAATATGTAGCAGTTATCTTACTTTCCAGTTTGACATGACAAATTAACGCCATACGACAGAAATTTCTCATGCAGCTTCCCTAGATATTGAGCCAAGGGACATGATCAGTATCAAAGTATAAACTCCTAATCCGGGATAGATCAACCGACGTAACTGGTTTCGGGTTACAGTCTCTGTTGTCGCCCGTGACAGGACAGCAATGAGTGGTCTGGAGTTTGTCGTATGAAAAACTGAACATGAGAAAAATTTAAAAAAGTAGGGACACAGGATTCAGTAATCCCCCTGCATCATCAAACTGCCAGTAATTATTACTATAGAGAATTACACCGAATAATACGTCATCTGGTTGGACGCTTGACAACGAACTGTCCAAAAACTGACATTCCCGCAAACTCAGAAGCGAGGTTCAATTTAGGAAGAGGTCCCCGCTTGAAGTAGTTCTAAGGACTATCAACGATGATATACTGTTAACCATATCTTTTGCATAGACATCTGGTTAACTTACAGCGCTGGAAAATGATTCAAGACAAGTCTTTTCTCCTTACAAGAAGTCATAGAAGTCTATTTAGTTATATCCTGTCAGTAAAGATCGTTCATTCGGAACCCTTTAGCAAGAGTTGACATGCCCCCTTGAACAACAATATATTGTATCCATTACAGTAGAGTCTCGCTAATCCGAACTAATTGGGACCGGGCCTTGTTCGGATTACCGATTTGTTCGGATTAGCCGGAGTTACAGTGACTAATTTCTACAATGAAGTATACCAAGCATATAAGTAGGTACAGCATGGTAACAATTGGGAACAACTGGGTGAACAATGGCTCACTCTCACTCCCTCCCTTTATTGTTGAGAAGTTTGAAGTGTTCGAGGTCAGTGCACTCTCAGACGGCTCGCGAACTGCCGAGTTAATCTTAGCAATCGATCGCTAACACACTTACAAAATTCGTGTATACTAGTGTGTTATCGCCATGAGTAAACGGAAACATACGACGTTAACGCTCAGAGAAAAACTGGATGCTTTGAAGCGATTTGACAGTGGTGAGAATGTATCTAAGCTGGCGACGGAACTAGGTGATGGTAAGGCAACCATTTGTGATTGGAAGAAGAACCGAGTGAAGCTTGAACAGTGCTGCGCAACGTCTTCGGGAAAAACACTCGAGATTCGGCAGACTCTGAAACAGTCCCAGTACGATAAAGTGGATGAAGCTCTTTTCTTTTGGTTTACACAGGAAAGAGAAAGGGGAACTCCTCTGAGTGGACCAATGGTTCAGGAAAAGGCTGTTTACCTAAACAAATTAATTAATGGTGATGAGTCTTTTAATGCCAGTACGGGTTGGTTGGACAGATTTAAAAAACGTCATGGGATTCGTCAGCTAACAATTACTGGAGAGAAGCTTTCTTCTGACCATGATGCAGCGGAGGAATACGTGCATGAATTTAATAAACTGATAAGAGAGGGAAATTATTCTCCCCAACAAACTTATAATGCTGACGAGACAGGCCTTAATTTTAGGGCATTGCCAACAAAAAGCCTGGCATCAAAAGCAGAAGTCCAAGCTCCTGGCTTTAAAATGAGCAAAGATCGTGTGACTTTACTAGTGTGCAGCAACGCTGCTGGTAATCACAAGCTCCCTTTAATGATGATCGGTAAATCTGTTAGCCCCAGAGCTTTCAAAAACTGCAACATGAAATCCCTACCAGTATACTATCGCAACCAGAAAAAAGCATGGACGGATGGTAAGCTGTTCAAAGAATGGTTTCACGACCAGTTTGTTCCCTCTGTCCGGCGGTTTTCCAAGGAAAATAATTTGCCTCCCCGTGCTATCCTTTTGATTGATAACGCACCATCTCACCCCAGCACTGAGGAATTATGTGATGGAGAAATCGTGGCGAAGTTTTTGCCGCCGAATGCTACACCACTTCTACAGCCGATGGACCAGGGCGTACTACAAACATTAAAACTGATTTACAGAAAACAATTCTTAAGAATGCTGATCCAAGATGATAACATTCCTTTAGTTGAAAAAATAAAAAAATAAAAAAACAAATCTGAAGGATGTTGTTTATTGGGCTGCTGAGGCATGGCAGAAAATTTCAGAAAACACTTTGAGAAAATCTTGGAGAAAACTAGGGACATCTCTTGAATTTCAGGACATACCAGCTGAAAATGAAGAGGAGAGTTTCCTAAAAATGGTACAGACAATCCCTGGATGTGAAGAAGCCTGTGAAGCAGACGTAGATGAATGGATGGCAGTGGATGATTCAATACTGGAGCACCTTACTGACGTTGATTTAGTGGCTGCTGTGACTCAAGACCAGGTAGAAGTGGAATGTTACGACGAAAGTGACAATGAGACGGAATGTAACAAAGGAGAGTTGGTGTCACACACTGACGCGGCAGAAGCCTTTGATCTCGCGCTACGCTATATGGAGCAACAGACCACTGCTACACCAGCTGATTTAATGTTTATCAGACGATGGCGCAACTTTGCGTCATATAACAGACTGTCTTCATTACGCCAAAAAACAATTACTGAGTTCCTGTGCTCTAAAAAGTAGGGATGAAATGTGTGTTTCTAACCGTTGTAACTACTATCGTAAGTTTGACAGTTTTTCTTTCAGTGTTACGCACTTTTTAAATTTAATCTTTTCTAGCTAATTTTTCTGTATAAATTAAAATTGTGTACATGTACAGTAGTTAACCACACAATTATATAGCGTATGAACTGTATTTTCAGGGTGTTTTAATTCTTTTACCATTTTTTATATTAAGACTATGTAATGCTTTGCCATGTTCGGATTAACCGGACGTTCGGATTACCGGGGTTCGGATTAGCGGGACTCTACTGTACTTTCAACACCGTAATTTGATAACTTAAGAACGTTTATTGCGCTGTTCGATAGGTCGAACTTGCCCACCAACTCTGGTCGGTATGGAAACATATTGTTTGTAGTGTCAGGAGAGAACCATGTTCCATTCACAACTTACAACAACAGTCATTGAACGCTTCTTGGTTAGCTGGTAAAGCACTGGTATGTGACTTTCCGTATGTGGCAGGTAAGCATAACAGTTGAATCTTGTACATAAGGCTTGAATCATTTTTGTATATCCTTTTTTCAAGGTGAAATTGATCGTCTTAGAGACAGCTCGTCTAGGAAGATAAAAGTGTGAACCATATCCGTTTTTCAAGTCCAAACAAGAAATAAGATAAGGATACGAAAATTACTTCTGCGCAGTACAGAAATAGTAATACAGGGTAAATAAGTGACAAGTAATTTCCAGAAATACTTGTAGAATAAAAGGAAAAATAAAAGTAGGCAAGTCTGACTGCCTCAGGAAGATACACTAATCCCGCAACTTTAATTAAGGATTACTTTCGAAACAGCGTAGGGGGAGTACAACACAAGGGGAATCCTTAAGCCGCTATTAAAGGGTTTCCCCGAAACTGCTTCGTCAAGCGATTCCCTTCATCAGCTACTAAAAGGCAGACTTCGTCCCTAGCTCGTGGAAACCTTGATACACCTCCACATTACTTGTTCCATATCATCACAATCACCTCTCTATACAGAACTATGTTTCAACAAAAAGCATATCTCCAGCAACATAATCACTAAGGTTTAAATATATTTTGGCAGCACAAACCTTTCGGTTTAATATTGCACAGTCTCTAAGCACTAGCCGTTACTACTGTAAAAAATATCTATACCAATAAAACACTTTATGCTCAAACTTCAGTGGTGAATTCTAGAGCTAAGCTTGAGATGAACTCTTACGTATCAAAATTCATACGTTACCGAGACTGAAGAAAATTATGTTACTAATTGTCACTAACGTGTGTTAATGTCTTTTCATGGATTTAAATTTGCTTTAGTATTAATTTTTGATATGTGGCGTCTAATACAATACGAAATTCGTGAATGCTTACAAAATAAAATCAAGTCACGCTAAAATCAAGAATACAAACTTTCATACGTTTCCGACGATTCTTTCCGTCAGAGAAGCCGATAGTAGGTAGGGCCTACTACCTCAAAAATCGAACCAGTAACTCATTGAATTCTAAAAGTTGAAACTTGCAGTTCATTCTATGGGCTATTGCATTTGGTTAAGTAATCAAATGAATTCACACCAACACACAATGAGGCTTAAACGCAAATGTGGCGCAATTCTGAGGAAGATGATTCTAAATTTGTACACTATGCTGTTCAAGACGATCATACCATCTCGGAACAACAGAATAGGATATCTGGTCACCAGAAATGCTTCTCTCATAAAATAATTTCTGAAGAGCCTCTAGAGTCTAGAGCAGCGATTCTCAAAGTGTGGTACGCGAACCCCTAGGGGTTCGCGAGTTGATCATAGGGGGTTCGCGGCGAGATTTACGTAATGGTGGCAGACTGATTGTATCACGCGTGTGACATGCATCATTTAATACAATGCCTTCAAAGAAATATCGCTCCTTTCACTCGATGTGCCGAATAAGTATTAATAGATAATATGTAAATTTTTGAACGCCAAATATCTTTCAAGGTTCAAATTCTACATTATGCTATATATTTCCAATATTCGGCACCACTCACAATCGTGTTAGGTTTGGTAACAATAGGGGCGGAAAATAATGCCTTAAGAAAGGGCTACAATGGCTTGAAATTACGTAATAATTTGTGACTGACAAAAAGCGCGCGGAATTGTTTAGTATAGTTGTTTCTCAAGTCAGTGGTACTCCGCGCGCGCACTTATTTCGGCCGGCTGAAATAAAGTTGATAAGTAATTTTGATTAAAAAGTAAGTGAAAACATGAACCAGTGGTTAAAAACCGGATCAATACGCGGAAAATGCCCAGATACTCAAAAGTTATCCAGTTCAGAAACATTGAAAACTTCGTTGAGTCAAATTGTGTCTACGTCTACTGAAAGTTCAATTTCGAAAGAAAATACGCGGAAAACAAGTAAACCAGAAGAACACTTCATTCCATCGACAAAGAAAAGAAAATATGATGAAGATTATCTGAAAATTGGATTTGTGTGCAAAGAAGACACCCAGTACCCAGAGCCACAGTGTGTAATATGTTCAGAAGTTCTCGCAAATAGCTCGATGAAGTCATCATTGCTGCGAAGACATTTGGAGACAAAACATCAGCAGTACGTAAACAAATCTTTAGATTTTTTTGTTCGAAAAAAGAGGGAGTTGGAATCTTCAAAAAAAACTGTGACGAATACTGCAACTACCAACGCTGATTATTTACGTGCGTCTTTCCTAGTGGCATACAAAATTGCAAAGACCGGCAAGTCATACAATATTGCTGAGGAATTAATTTTGCCAGCTGCTAAAGATATGGTTAGTTGCGTGCTAGGAGACAAATTAGCAAAATTGCTGGATAAAATACCACTTTCAAATGACACAATCGCAAGGCGCATTCACGACATGGCACTCAATGTTGAAAATCAACTAGCAGAACGACTGCAAAATACTTATTTTGCAATTCAAGTTGACGAATCAACAGATATTACTGGACTGCCGAATGTACTTAGTTTTGTTAGATATGTACACAGAAACATTTCTGAAGAAGATTTTCTGTTATGCAAGAACTTGGAGACTACGACAAAAGAAGAAGATATTTTCAACGTCATCAATGATTTTTTTGAAGAACATGGCATAGACTGGAGAAGGTGTGTTGGTATTTCGACTGATGGTGCCAAGGCCATGACAGATAGGATATCTGGACTAATCACTAGAATTAAACATCTTGCTCCTGAAGCCAAAATTATGCACTGTGCATTGCACAGAGTGACACTGGCGTGCAACAAAATGCCTGATTATTTAAAAACAGTATTGTCAGAGGTCGTAAAGATAATAAATTACATAAAAGCACGTCCGCTCAACTCGAGACTTTTTGCATTATTATGTCGGGACATGGGCAGTGAACATGTTTCATTACTCTTACATTGTGAAGTGCGTTGGTTGTCAAGAGGCAGGATGTTAGCTAGGTTTTTTGAACTGCGTCATGAAGTCTATTTATTTGTGAAGGACAGTGACTTCAACCTCAAGTTAAGATTTGAAGATGAAACCTGGCTTATAAGGGTGTCATATCTAGCTGATATTTTCTCTTCTCTCAACGAAACGAAAGCTTCTATGCAAGGCTCCACGTGTAACATATTCATTGTGCAGGATAAAATACAAGTCCTCATAAGAAAAATTGAATTTTGGAAAACTTGCATGATATCAGGTGTTATTGAATGTTTTCCTCTTCTGCATGAATTTGTTTCGACCAACACCTTATCACTGGATGCCGAAGTAAAAGCTGAAATTATTGTACATTTGTCTCAGCTCTCTGATGAACTGAAAAGGTATTTTCCAGATATCGGTAATGCTGAAGACTGGGTTCGAAATCCATTTATGGTCACAACCAAAAGCATAAATTCTGGACTCTGGTTTGAGATGTCCACAGATCGTACTCTTCATGCTGATTTTAAAAAGATGTCTTTAATTGATTTTTGGGCAGCAAGACACGAAGAATATCCGGAGCTCTCACGTAAAGCAGTTAATTTCCTTTTACCCTTCATGACAACTTACTTATGTGAGAGTGGGTTTTTACACCTGGTTATGATAAAAACGAAATACAGGAATCGAATGAATGTCGAATATGAAATGAGACTGAGATTGAGTAAAACTGTTCCTGATATTGACTCAACATGCGACAAAAAACAAGCTCATCTATCACATTAACTGACAACAATCTTCTGTATAAGTGTATTACTTTTATGAAAATAAAAATTCTTATTTTTTTTAAAGCTTTTTTTAAAATTTTTTTTAGGGGGTTCGCCACTGTCTGGAAAATTTAAAAGGGGTTCGCGGAGCATAAAAGTTTGAGAACCGCTGGTCTAGAGCATTGGTCGTCAAACTGCGGCCCGCGGGCCGCATGCGGCCCGAATGAAGTTTTCGTGCGGCCCGCGGCCCTCCTCGGCTTCGCACGGGCAGCATTAGTTATCTATTTGTCTGGCGTAGCCGTGTTTTGTTTGCGGAAACTGCATAGAATTGTGATTAAAGTCGGGGCCACTTGCGGCGTTCCGCAGCGCTCAGAGGCGTGAGCGCACTGCTAGCCAACAATGTAAGCCATGCATCAAACGCGCCGCGCCCCTTCGGCCGCTCGTTTGTCGGCGGGTTTGTCCCGCAGCCGCCTCAGTGTTAGCTTTGTCGTGTCAATCGTGCAATAAGTTTCGGTGCTCCTGAGCGTTCGTCGCGTCTTGAGTGTATTTGTGCTCATATTTTGTGCTATCATTAGTAGTGGAATAAATAATGTCTGGTGTACCCTCAAAAACAGTGACTAAGAGGAAAATAAGTGAAGAGAAAAGAAGTTTCCAAGAAATATGGGAAAAAGAGTTTTGTTTTATAAGTGGGCACAACGAAGGTACTGCTACTTGCTTAATATGCCGGGATACCATCGTGGGACTGAAGAGATACAATTTATTTCGCCACTACACAAGTAAGCACAGTTCATTTACAGTAGCTTTTCCTTTGAATTCAAATAAAAGAAAGGAAAAAATTGCTCATCTAAAATCTACCATTCGTCGTCAACAAAACGTTATGTTAGCAGCAGTTGGGCAAAGTGAGGCTGTCACAAAAGCATCATACCAAGTATGTAATATTCTAGCAAAAAATATGAAACCTTTCACTGATGCTGAATTAGTGAAGAAATGTATGATGACTGTTTCTGACACTTTGTTTCAAAATTTCTCTAACAGTAAGCAAATATTAGCTGAAATAAATAAGCTGACACTTTCAGAATCTACCTGTCGACGCCGTATAGAAGATATTTCAAAATATATGTTTGAGGAAGTAATTAATAAAGTAAAACTATGCAAAAACTTCAGTCTTGCATGTGATTCCAGTACAGATTTAGCTTCAATGGCTCAGTTTTCATTATTTGTGCGTTACTGCACATATGATGGCGTAATAGAGGAAGATTTTTTTAGCAATTATAACCATGAAAGGTCACACAAAAGGTTCTGATTTTATGGATGCAATTAAAGAGTTTGTAGAAAAAAATGACTTACCTATGAACAAATTAATATCAGTATGTACAGATGGCTGTCCATCAATGATGGGCGTCAACAATGGTTTGGTAGCACTGATTAAGAAGGAATGGAATTTGCCACATTTACTCTCCATTCACTGCTTACTGCATCAAGAAAGTCTGGCATGTCAAATTTCAAATACCAAATTGAAGAATGTTATGAAAACGGTTATAAGCGTTATAAATTTCATTCGTGCCCGTGAACTTAACCACCGGAAATTTAAAGAACTACTGGAGGAATTGCAGGCTTGTTACAGTGATGTTATCCTACATACTGCTGTCAGATGGTTAAGCAAAGGAAAAGTGCTGGAACGATTTGTCAATTTGAAATCAGAAATTATTTTATTCTTACAGCAAAGTGGCAAAAATTATCCTGAACTTGATGATGATGAATGGTGGATACTTACAGCTTTCTTGACTGATATTACACAAAAATTCAACACACTTAACTCGTAATTACAAGGACCAAACAAGATAACTGGGCAAATGACTAACAAAATATTAGCATTTGAAGCCAAACCGCAATTATATATAAATGAACTCGGAGAAAAAGATCTGTCTAATTTTCCTACTGTTGCTATGCTCAGATCAGACTTAGCTACCGCTGAAACTATTTACCAAGACATGAAAGAACATTTGGAAGCCTATTTGGAAGGTATACAAAACAGATTTGCAGATGTTAGAAATATTCGAAGCTGTTTCATTCTCGTAGAGAACACTTGGCATGTTGAACATGATGATCTCAAATTATTCTGCCAATTTGGATTTCCTAAAACTAACTTGCTAAATGAAATAATCGAACTTCAACATGACACACAGCTTAAAGCTCTGTTTATAGAACATCGTGAAACCCAACAGTACACTCAATTTTGGAAATGTGTGCCTAACAACTATAAAAATTTACGAGACTGTGCACAGTTCATTTTAACACTATTTCCTTCAACTTACCTTTGTGAAGCTTCATTTTCAAAAATGAAGTACTTGAAAAATAAATATCGTAATCGGTTGTCCAGTCATTTAGAAGACGCAATGAGGATTGCATGCAGCCCAAACGACGCAGATATAGATGAGATAGCCAAAAACGTTCAACATCACAAATCACATTAATGAAAAATTTTATATTTGTACTTTGTTTTGCAATTTTAATGAATAAAAAACCACATTCAAGAACAGACCTGTAGCTTTCTTATATAACCCTTTGCATGTGCAGTGTATCTGTAGTTTTCTTATTTTTTAAATTAGTTATTTATTTATATATTCTTTTGAAAGTTTGAGATTAACAAAATTATAATAAAGTTTTTGTGGCCATTTGAATAATGTAATATAATATTTTTAAAATACGTCTAGTTCATCTTGCGTGAAAGTACTTTAAAATCAATTTAAGGAACAAAACACACTGATCCCAGACTTGTTTTTGGTAGTGACAAAATTACTAATGATTCTCTTCCTTGCCTTCACCCTTCTTATGCTCCTGCTTAGCTACATGGATATTGTAACATTACGCAAGTCATGTGAATTTTCACAGGGATAATTAGACTGGAATCAATTAGTCAGGTGCACTGTATGCTTTTTTTTCAGTTTATTGAAAATTGATCAGCAGCATTTTATGCTATTTTAAACGCTTGTAAAATGGTGACAGCCATTTTGTGAAAATCTGAATGGCGCATGTCATCAATGACTCGTGCTACAATGAATATTCCAGTCGGTCTCAACACTTGACTCTTGTGAAGACTGACTAAAAATGTAATTGTTGTCAACATGACAACTACCGCCTCCCACAAATACGTCCCTCAAAATCTAATAGTTGTTAAACTGGCGGATGGGGATTTAAAAATATTATTCCCTGTGTTGCAGGATTTCAGTGTCATAAACATGGCTTATTGTTGTCAACAACTGCACGGCAGTGTTATTTGGCGAAGGAGTCACATACATCCAACAGTTGCAAATGGTATGTTTTCGAAAGTACTATTTCATTTTAACAGGTGCTAACGTTCACAGCGTCTGAAGAATGATAAATGATGTACATCCTAATCCGATAAAGAATAAATGGTTTGCAGCTGTCGGCTTTACCTGTCTCCTTCGTCAACTGAAAAATATAATGCAAGAATTATAAGTAGCAGCGCGTAAAGTTGTTCAGTCGCCTTTACAGGTGCCACTCGGTACAGTGGCAGATAGATTTGTCGTTGCTGTGTGAGGGGACGTAATAATGGAAATGTTTTGTTGTTTGTTTCACAGTGCTGACAACTCATGGGCGTGTGTGCCTCGTACAAATTATCTGCTGTTGTATAAATCTTAAATGAAAGTGCCTTGGATTCATGAATGCGCTTATAGAGGCGGTCAGCTTCATATGTGGTAAATATTTGGAAAAAGGAATCATTAGTCATTAGCTCTTAAAAAAAATGTGTGTGTGTGTTTTGGTGTGTGTTTATCCCCACACCTGTGAAGAAATATTGTGGGGTAAGCAAAGGCAACGTCTTATTGGAATTGGGGGGGAGGGGGGTGGTAATGTGGATGAAGAAGGGGAAGGAGGAGATGGACACATACAGGGGAAGTGCGAAATGGACAGAGAAAGGGATGAAGAGATGGTGAGTGAGGGGAAGGACGACATGGGCGACAGAGAGTGAAGGGAGGAAGAGACAAAATAACATTAGATTGAAATAAATACATATCTAGTCAATGCCAGCTAGTATGAAAGAAATTAAGGCTGTTGTAGTTTAGTCCACTGAGTTGAAGAAATATGACTTTCAAAACATGTAGTAAACAGTTGTGATTATGTCTCATGTTACATAATACATTTAAATGTAAGTACAGTTGTCGTTATTAACCATCTGCTCACCAAGACAACGCAGCAATATTTCGTTTGGCAATTACAGTGTTACTATTTAGGGGTCGCTGAGGGTGGCAGCAATCTGAAACAGAACATTCTACACAAAGTGTTCCGAATGGTCTCGACTTTAACGATTAGTGCTAGAAAGTCAGTGGTAAACCTCTCGCTTCTTTACTATAGCTAGTCTACTGGAGGTTCAAAACACACCATTTACATGCGTTGCCAATTAATAAAGATACATGTAAATCTGTGGCCCGAGGTGCCACATCATACTGTTAGTTTTGGCCCTTGAGCAGAAAAGTTTGACGACCACTGGTCTAGAGTATTCTTCACAAGGTTGTTCACCATTGAAGGACAATAATTTTGGATGGACTGTAACCCAGATAGGAAGACATTAAGTCAATTCTGATTGTGCGGGAGGTTGTTGTCCGTGAAGAGGAGTCTACAGTAGCAGACAAGGAAAAGACCGGCATCACAGCCGTTGAACGACTGTCTTCTAATCCACTATAATGATTGACAGAAACATACACTTTGAATCCAATCTCCAAGCATGAGCGAGCAGAACATTCTGTGAGCTCCATCTGCAAGCGAAGCTCGCGCATTGGTTGAAAAGTGTTCCAAAGCAAATATTGAAAAATGAAATGAAAAATTATAACTGTACATCAATATACAATAAAATAAGGGTTTACTGCAAACGCTGGTGTAACGATATTATTAGTGCTGTTGGCTTAGAATGTTGCGGTACTATGATGGTGACCGGCACCCGACCTTGGTTTAGTTGACTAGAGTGCCGAGGATGGAAGAAAGTTTCACAGTCGGGACTAGACCGGCAGGGTAGGAAATGTGGCGGTGCGCGGCTCCTATAATTAAGTGGAATACCAAAGTCCTAGTCTGAAACCTCTGCGCATTGCGTATGTACTACTGCCATACGACACTGGTGAAGATTTGTCCTTCCAATGGGGTCGTTAAACTTTGCAGCCCCCCAGCTGTTTTTCGGAAGTGTAGGCCTAAATGGGTGGTCAACTGATTTCATCCTCTATCTTCTTCCATTCGTTCACAACACTGAACTCTCAAGTTACAATCATTCACGCACAATAGGGACGAATGAACTTCCATATTGGGAAAGATAAAAGGAACAAACGACAGTTCAAATTCCCAAGGCAATTGTCACTGCCGGGAACTCCCTCAATGATCGACTGTTGAGTACAACAAAAATCGTCGTTTCATTTAACAGAAGATCCATTGGCTATATACTTTTACCCCTTGACATCCATGTTCCGTCGACAGGCAAACCTAATCGAAGTAATCTTCTTGGGAACCGTGCAAGTTTCTCAGGGATGTGTTATGTCATATTCGTGTGTAAAATGTTATTTTTGAGGCGCGAATTGTTTTATATTTAAGTCAGGACTTTGCTACATAGTCGACCTCGAGGGAGAATTAGAACGAGGGGAAAAAGGGGGGGGGGAATTCGGTCACGGAAGGATTCTTTCCGGCAATCGCCTGGAGCAATTTCGAGAAAGCATGTAAAACCCAAATCAAGATGTCTGGGCGACAATTTCAACCCGCATCCTCCCGAGCATAATTGCTCACTCACCAGGCACGGTTCAGACAGAAGAAACTATCCAACAGCTGACTTTGGTGATACTCAGTTACCACACCCGAAAGTGTTCTGAATTTCGAAATTTTAATGCAGGGTAACTATTCTATTTGTTTTTAATGTTTAACTTATTCCTCAACCAAAATATTACTTGAATCATAGCGATAGAGATAAACTAAGTCAGTCAGTTCCTTTCCTCTGGGACGTGTAGATTAACGTGAAATCCAAACACCTCAGACTGCAGACTACATCACATACACAACGCCAGCTATCCCAGAGCTGGAGCTCAGGTTTGGGACCTTTAAAAATTGTTATCAGTACAGTAAATCTAGCCCAAGACGTCATCTTGTAAAGTCAGATACCCTACAACATTTTTTTGAAAAATGTTTGTTTTGTTAAAAGAGAATGATTTAAAACTCATCAAACACACATAAACCTGAACTTCGCTTTGTGAAATACGTAGGTTTTTTTTTTTTGCTCGTCTATCATATTTTTAGAACGGTGAATGCTGGCTTTTACTACGCCTTAAAGCACCAGAAGAGATAAAGCTAACTACACCTCTAACTCATCTGACCCAACAGCTCATCTAACCGAGCGTGGTGGGTGAGTGGTTAGCGTTGTGGCATCGCATTCTGGAAGATGCGGGTTCGAACCCCGTCCTGGCATCCAGATTTGGGTTGTCCATGGTTTCCCCAAATCATTCTAGGCTAATGCCGCGATTCTTCCTTCAAAAAGGCCATGGCCGAATTCCTTCCACTTCCTTGTCCCCAATCCCATCCCACCTCAAATGAACTATAACTGGAAGAGCCGTAAATCCATAAGTAAAAAAAAAAAGCTTATCTATCGACTAGTTTTTAAATTCAGCAACAGCTGGAAAAATATACTTCAAGAGTGTGTGAAAAATATACAGGGCGTTCGCCGGAAAACGCTACCCTCCCAGTCTGTTGCCGTCGGCAACTTGCTCGGTCAGTGGAACCAGCAGTTTCCGCCAACCGGCACCGTGAATCACCGCACTGTTTAACACCTCCGCTGCCCCAACAGTGCATTGCAGTGACCCTTACATTGTTAAGAACGGTTTCTTTGCATTGTAGATAGTTTGTGACTTCAGTCTCTTATTAATCAGTGTTGTGAATAAACGTTTCTTTGCGGTTTGGCTGGTTTGGGGCTTCATACTCTTATTAATCTGTACCGTGTTTGAGTGTGAGTATAATTATGGTACGTTACAGTTTGCAACAAAGAATATTTCTCTACGATACATATGTGAAGAAGAAGTCGTTTAAAAAGTGTCGCAGTAAATTTTGTTGCGAATTTCCTGGCGCTTTACTGCCAGCTAAATCAACAATTCTGCGTCTGGTTAAAAAAGTAAGAGAAACGGGTTCATTTTTTTAACAAAAAGAGACTGTCGGTCAACCGTATTCTCACAGAGGAGAAAATTAACGATATCGCTTTTCTACTAGAACAGTCACCCAAAAAATCATTAAGTCAGTTAGGGCAGCGTGTGTCTCGAAATATGTTCAGAAGATGTGAAATGTGCATTACACAAGAGGGTCAACACTTCCAGCATCTTTTATAAGGTAAGCTAATGAATTACGTCACATTTAAATGCTTAGCACACAAGTTTATGAAGTTTATGAAGCGTAAATATTATGGAATAGTCCGCGGCCGACGGTCGAACAATGCCGGAAACTGAGCGCTCGCTCGCCGGGAGCAGTTTCTTCCTTGTAGCGCTAACAGTGGGTTGCGTTTCCCGGCGAACACCCTGTATAATACTTTAATGTCTTTGGCAAAATCTTTATACTCGATTCAGCTGTATAACCTAACAGGCTCGAGCAGAAAAGTATTAAAGATGATGCAGGATTTAACTTCAAGACAGACTAACTATAACGGTTTCAAAGATTAAACAGTTCAAGCAGATACTGTTTGTTACGAGAATTATTTTAACCTTCGAATTAAGAGCAACAGCAAAATACTTCATATCCTCTCCTTATAAATAGGTTAATTCTGAAAAATTAGGAATTATTTGTCAGAAATCTGTGTTAAATTAAATTAAATTGCAATGGAGCGCATACTCCGGTGGCAATTTCTCTAACACCCATCTTCCCCCTATCCTGCACCCACCTACATTTACCCTTTACAAATTTTAACTTTAAATTCTTTCAACGTTTTTGGCAAATTATTCATCATTTCTCTTGGTAACTTATTCCAAGCCCTGACACCCTTACCCAAAAAAGAGAATCTTCCTACACCCTTGTGCCTGAAATCGAGTGCTAGCTTGTGGTCATGGTCATCTTTTCCCTTCCATGAATTACTTTCAATTCTTACACCAATATCTTTCCATGCCTCATCACCAATATACGCCTCGTACACTCCCATGACACTCTTCATAACGATGAAACAAAAATATCCTTGCAATATTGTTGTAGGCCATTTATCCATAGTTGATTAGTAAATTAAATGTTAATAAACAACGCCAGTGCAACAGTTTCTATATGGTTTCATGCCAAACGCGTTTCGCATCTCATCAGCAACGAATCTGTGTTGAAGTTTACAAAACTTATTACATAATGTGTAACATTATCCTAAATTTAAATATTTACTGATTGTTTACTTCTTACTATTTACATTTGTGTTAATAGGGCATTTAGCCGGAACATTATTTAGGGAAAAAGCAGAGAGGTGCGGCTGCAAACCCTAATAACACCAATGTAAATGATAAGTGGTAAAGAACCAGTAAATATTTCAATTTATGATAATATTGAACTAAGTGTAAATTTCAATACAGATTCATCGCTTATGATGCATTGATGAGAGGCAGAACGCGTACGTCGTTAAAGCATATAAAAACAGTTGCATTGGCGTTCTTTATTAACATTTATAAACAACTTTTTCCAAATAACGTAATTTAATCAAAATAACAGGAAAAGAGCCACCAACTGTCATCGTTCTTTCCTCAAAAACAAGAGTTACTGTTCAAAATGGAACTATTTTGAATAAAATAAATTTGATGTTGATTTATTTGGCTCCGTGACCCTTGTAGATACTGGTTTGTGAAGGAGGCACTGTGCGGCAAGCAAACAAAGAGAAGAGCAAGTTCACTGAGCTGCTAACGGGCCACAGGGCTGGCACGACACGGCTGGCTACCACAGGAAAAACACTGCCGAGGCCTCATATACCAGCATCAATCAGAATCTACTAGAGCCGTGGCTGGACCTCTGCAAATACACGACACAAACGTAGCCTAAATCGCCATTCGAATCGAACACAATACGCAGAAGCTTTTTATCGTTTATCCTGTTCCTCTCACTTGGGTGCCCCCAAAAAAAGTAATCAACGGCGGTGCGATTTCCTGGTAGAGCGATTGTCGTGAAGACCGCTCGCTACATTCGACTTCGAAGTCACGAAGTTTAGCAAGAATTTGAACCGAACGTGATGGGCGAGCGGTAATTCTCTGTTCTCGCATTCAAGAGGACGCAGGTTCGTATCTCCATCCGGCCACCCAGATTTCAGCTTTCCGAAATCACTGCAGGAGAATGCCTGAATGGTTCGTTCAAAAGACCATGGTTGAAGTTGAATTCTTTCTCGTTACTTGCCCTGTCCTTTCCCGCCTCCAATTACCTCCACGGGATGTAAAGCCATAAGCAAAAAAAAAGGTTCTTCTTCTTTCGTGTGTACTATGCTGAAGTTCTCTTTTTCTGTAATACTTTCTCTTTAATCGTTTTATTCTTGTCAAAAATTGTTTTTGTCTGTTCCTCATCGTAGTTATAGGAAAAAAATGATTAAATATTTTGGACTTTTCCATTAAATACTCCACAATTTTTTTTTTTTTTTTTTTTTTTTTTTTTTTTTTTACTTATTGCTTTACGCCTCGTCGACGTCGTGGTCATTAGAGGCGGGATGACTCTGGGGACAAGGAACGGGAAGGTATTGGAGTGATCTGGGGAAACCATGGAAAACCCAAATCTGGATGCCTGGACGGGGATTCGAACCACCGTCCTCCCGAATGCGAGGCCAGAGCACTAACCGCTCACACACCACGCTCCGTCACATTAGCAGAGAAGATGGCATGTAATTCAAGTCCTGCGCGCTTAACATAATCTTCCGCAGATGTTACTATTTTGGATGGAAGTTTCGTCACAAGCTCTTTGAGCAATGTCACAGTTGAACAGAATACGATACTGCTGCCATCTCGATTAGGATGGTTCAAAAACTTCTCTTGTAGTTTTACCGAAACCGGTGAATGAATGATAACTTTCAGGTCTCACATTCGAGAAAGCGTCAGTTCAAATACCCGTCGTATCATTCAGATTTCGAAATCACTCCAGCCAGACAAATGCGGGAATGGTTGCTTGAAAAGGCCATGACCGAATTCCTTCCCATTCCTTGTCTCCAACCATCTCCAGCCTCTAATGACTTCGACGTCAACGAATCTCAAAACCCGTAGTGAAAAAAGTGTTTATTTTCTATGAGACTAAGCAATTAATTTCCCTGGGTAAATTATCAATCGCTTATTCTAGTAACGGTAACCACAGGGAGTCCTCAGGAGCACCTTCATTCATCAGAGGTCGTTCATAGGAAGAGCGTAGTTCTCCATACGCTTACTCTGAAGTCATCGCGTAGTGGTGAGGGGAAACAGGGATCAAGCTGCACCGTGGCACTTTCTTCCTGGCGGTAGCTTTCACCTGGTACGCACTTGTCGGCCCTCCCCCTGGGGTCTCAATCACTTCCTGCTTCTGTTATCTAATACCGCCGTGCACTTGCCACGGTGTAATCGCTTCAATCGGCGACTAGAAAAAAACGAAAATTACCGCGTAACGGTTCCATTATCCCATTACTGGCAAGATATACTTCGGTCAGAGGCAATGTGTACTACAATTCACGAGGACTCTAAACTATCTAACAACTTTCATTCTTCCCCAGTCTGACTCCAACATTCGCTGTTTATGCTAATATTTGTTCGTTACGGAGAAAGGCGAAGACTTTTTCAGCGTAAAAGCTCAGATCTCACTGCAAAGAAAGTACAGAAATATTACATTTTACGATTTTCTGTCCCATTGAATTTATTATTTAATTTAATTGCAATGGAGCACACGCTCCGGTGGTAATTTCCCTACACACCCAACTTCCCCCTATCCTGCACCCACATACATTTGCCCTCTACAAATTTTAACTTTAAATTCTTTTAACGTTTTCGGTAAGTTATTCATCATTCCCCTCGGTAACTCATTACAATCCCTGACACCCTTACCTAAAAAAGAAAATCTTCCCACACCCTTGTGCCTGAAATCGAGTGCCAGCTTGTGGTCATGGTCATCTTTTCCCCTCCATGAACTACTTTTCATACCTACTGCAATATCTTTCCATGCCTCATCGCCAGTATACGCCCTGTACACTCCCATGACCCTCCTCATCCTCCTCCTGTCTTACAATGTATCCCATTTCAGCTCCTTTATCATATCTGTCACTGATTGCATTCTGCGATAATTTCCAGAAACAAATCTAGCAGCCCTTGTTTGCACCTTCTCCAACTCCTGTGTTTGATACTCAAAATGTGGGTCCCATACTACACTACCATATTCGAGCAATGGTCTGACCAAAGTTTTGTAACCCAATTCCTTTACTTCTCTCGTGCATCCCATCATCACTCTCTCCTACAAGTGCAGGATTTTGAAACCTTTTCCGACCACCTTATTACACTAAAATACTGACATAAGAGTTAATTAGAATGACCATTCCACAACATTTAAAGCTAATAGGTATCTCATAGAACTGTAATTCTTTTTAATCTTCAATAAGGGTCAGAGTTTTGCGAATGACATGATAATTTACAGGCAAGTGAACTTGGATAGAGAATGTGAGCATTGCGGTATGAGAAAGCCAGCTTAACTTTAGTGCTATAAGGTTAGATGTGAAAGATATCCTAGTGATACCTATCACAGAGATGGAGTCACGCTAGATAATAATACAGTGAAATTTTATTGTTTAAGCAGCAGGGGCGGGAATCAGTGTATTCTATATAGGTACCATTTTTCTATTTTGTGTTCGTTTGCTGAAAAACTCAAATCGTTGACCTAAAAAGTTCAAAAAATGATATCATGGTTTGTAACTGATGCAAGACATGCTATTGAAATGTTATGCGGTCAAGACATCAGTTAGAAGGGCCAACAAATTAAATGTGAACAAATGCGTACGACTGAGGGGACGAGACACATTTATTTTTCAAAGCTAGGAAGTTTCATCTAATCACACAGGATGCAGCAAAATAGAGGTGAACGAAATGGAGGATGTAAGATGATGCGCAGACTAGCTCCAGTATAAATTTCCCCTCTTTCATTCGGTGAACAGAGAATGAACTGGTAAAAGGACATTGATCGTATAATAGACACATGTCTGGCTCACGTCCAATTGCCAGTTATTGACTGAATACAAGGATTTAGATTACCAATCGTCGTAATACTAAATAGAAAAAGATGGAAACTGGATAAAGGTCTCTGAAATCCAGTATGATGTTTTCAAGTGAAACAGCAATTATAGGTATTTTTTCAATGAACATTAGTTACCTCGTTTGCAGTGAGGAACACTGTCGGAATTATACTCTGTTCACTCCGAATTGGCGGCTCAAGGTCGTGGTTCCCTGGCCCCGCTCCTCACCACCTGACTCCGTTCCTTCCTCCCTCTCCGAGCTGAACGCTGAGTTTAGATTGGCGACAAAGTTCCCCTTCGCATGCAGAGATAAGGGCAGTGGAGTGGGGATACAGCAGACTGACCTTGAGCCGCCTGTGTTAACTGAACGGACTATGGCAACAAACCACTCTGATGTGACCCATACGTGATCCATCTAGCACAGCTGTTAGAGCCGGTCTAGACGACGGACGGTAGCCCGCGGGAGGTGAGTGCTGGCTGTGTACTGGTGACAGGCTGACCCAGAGCTGCGGCCCTGTGCGTGATGGTGAGTGACCCGCATCGGCAGCTGCGACCCGGCACGACTCGCTGCCACCGGGTGCGTGCTGGACGACACCACGCAAAGATCGTGACGCATGGCACCGACTGAATACGCCGACTCGTAAATGTGTAGGCGAGTATTGGTCATAACTAGGGTTCGGATCTTTATGACCAAAGAAATAGAGAAATATGCAGGCAAATATGACCTTTGAAAAGGGTAAATATGACCTAAAATGACAAAATATGACCAAACATTAAAATTCATTATACATCAAAGCATGCTCAATTACACATCATTTATTTTATCTAGTAGTGGCGCTTTCACGTAGACAGCAAAATTTGTTTCCGTGCACTCATTACACCATTGGAAAATTAAATTTTAAGTCACTTTGTTGAAGTCACTTTAATTTCAAATAATTTACAGAAAACAACTGTACTAACTGTAATAAAATATTCCTCTCCAAATTTCTTCCCGTAAACTCGGACTAACAGTTTTTTATTTTTTTATTTTTGTAACATGGTGGAACTCACTGAGCAACTGCAGATTTAACACTGATTGAGAATTACTTCAATAGTATTGGCGACAGTAAGACATTGATTGACGCGGATCGACACAGGCGTGCTGCTGCTGCTGTAGAGATTAATAGTGGGCGGAAGATTACGTTTAGATAATTACTATAATATATAACTTTAATTGTTGACTGGTGAATTCTGACCAATTCAGTGACAATTAGTTTTGTTTTTTCCTCCAATGTATAATAGCAGTACAGTTCTGCGAAAAATTATATTAATTTCGCCTCATTTATAACTTGTAGTGAATTCCCGGAATTATTAAAAATTACCCAATTTTTCCTCAAAATATGACCATATGACCATAAATATTATCATAATATGACCAAAACTAGGAAAATGGCATGAATATGCATTTATATGCTATATAAAGTACATTAAAATACAATGAGAAACGTTCAATATGTGTTTAATTCAGCATTATAGCTCGAAAAGACGGCAGGAAAAAAATATGACTTGTCCTAAAGATCCGTTCCGTAGTCATAACTGAGGAAGTTTTTAATTTGGCGCTTAATCCGGCAACCATGACAAGTTGAAAGGGGCCTTCTGTTTTACGTGCAGCCCGGGTGCTCAGTATTTAAGCTGCTCTTTCAAATTTTATGGTGGTCTCTTATTAAAATCCCGCTGCATCCAGGATTTTTAAGAGCTCGTACGGTGTACGCCTCGACGTTGTCTAGTTCCGATTTGACGTTAAACTGTATGTGCAGCCACGACAGAGGCAAATCGAAACTGTTAACAGGTTGCTATACTAAACGAATTAGGTTTCTTGCAGTTTTATGTGGAACACGAACCAAATGCGTCCTATCGATCTGCATATTCACGAAGCAAGATACAGCCGAGTAGTACCAGAACTAAAGAGTACTTGTTTAAAAAATATAAGCTCACCTGCGAGAACCGCGATTTGAAACTGAGACCTTCTAATCTGCAATCGAACAACTTTAAGCAGACTTCAGTATACTGTTGGAATTTCACAGAAAGTCACGTGCAGCACTGACGGAAAGAGGACTGAGAAATAAGATAAATGCAGTTGATACGTATTACAGAGTTAAACGACACTATGGTTCAGAGCATCATAGCTGGACTATCCGCGAACGGGTCTCGTGTACTCGAGAATGCTGGAAAGTTCCATCTCTCAGTCTCAAAATAGAACAGAGATACATTTCATTATGTTCACGGTAAGATGGCGACACCGAGCGTGGTGGTGTAACGGCTAGCGTTCTGGCCTCGCATTCGGGAGGACGGCCGTTCGAATCCCGGTCCGGGCATCCAGATTTGGGTTTTCCATGGTTTCCCAAATCACTCCAGGCAAATTCCAGGATGCTTCCTTCAAAAGGTCATGGCCGAATTCCTACCCGTTCCTTGCCCCCCATTCTTTCCCGTCTCTAAAGACCTCGCTGTTAGAGAGACGTTAAGCAGATAAAAAAAGAAAAAAAAAATATGGCGAAATCGTTATCTTCTTGATCGCAGGAACCAAGACTGAAGACTATTTTATACTACAAATGCGAAGACGCTTGTAAATGGCCAAACAGAAGCGAGTGAAGTAATATGGGTTTAATTAAGCCATTCTCTGCGTAAGGGGACATCCATAAATTACGTGAGATGAAATGGGAGGGAGGGGGAGGTCTGGCGAAACCTCACCAAATCTCACCAAGGGGGAGGGGGCAGTGGGTTAACGGAAAATGTCACGTGAGGTTTTGAAAAATTTGTTTGACTATAGGCCTAAAAACAGAAGGTCTACAAAACACGCGAAAGCCGATTTTAGGGGGGTTATTACTGCGAAAAGTGTGGAAGAGACCTCAAAAAAAAGGTCTCAAAAATTTGCCACGGCGATTTCTAGGGGGAGGGGGTCTCTCAAGAGCCAGATCTCACCAGAAAGGGGGGGGGAGTCGGACCAAATCTCACGAAGTTTCACCAGAGGGAGGGGGAGGGGAGTCCGGAAATCCGGAAAAACACCTCACGTAATTTATGGATGCCCCTAAGCGACTCAGTGGAAACTTGTTTATAACATTTAGCGCAGGTTAAAGAGACATGATGGCCAGGCAGCCAAGCTGCTGGTCCCCTCCCACCACTTGAAACGAACAGGCAAACGTTCCACTCCCACACTCCACTGGCACTCCTTTCGCCTTGGCATGCGTCAGTGCGGGCAGAACGTTGAACTTAGGCTGTCAATTGGAGTGCCATTTCACTTTCACCCAGTCCTGACAAGCACTTGGTGTGTGGAGAAACTGGGCCTAAAGCAGGGGTACGAGGCAGCCGCAAGACATATGTTATCGCCACGCACAAATATTTGTCTTCGATGTGTGAGATGTAAATGAGGCGAGGACTTTCTAAATCAACAGATGGTACAGGGATACAACGCTGTAACGTTCGGGCGTATCCATATTCTGTTTTCCCGAACTCGTTATAGGCGAATGCTGGGACAGTTCCTTTATAAAATATGTCCTTTCTCTCACATAGTTCTGGCCTCGCATTCGGGAGGACGGCGGTTCAAATCCCCGTCCGGGCATCCAGATTTGGGTTTTCCATGGTTTTCCAAATCACTCCAGGCAAATGCCGGGATGCTTCCTTAAAAAGGCCATGGCCGAATTCCTTCCCATTCCTTGCCCCCCATCCTTTCCCGTCTCTAAAGACCTCGCTGTTGAGAGACGTAAATCAGTTAAAAAAAAATCTTTCTCATAACGCTAATGACCCGGCTGTCGATGCGCCCTAAAGCAACAACAACAACAGCAACAACAACTCTCACATAATCCTCTCATTATATAACGACCTAGACGAATACGAGCCGTAAAGCCTTAAGTTAAAGATCTCTTTTGCCGATAAAAAGGTGTATTTTAAAACTGAGTTACAGAAAACAAGAGATAATTAAGTTTTGAAGACTTTAGTTATAGCTCGGGCTAAGCACTCGGGAGGAGGTGGGTTCAAATCCCCGCTCCAAAACTTAAAGTCCAAGAAGTACTATGCATTCACTACACTGGACAGGATTACCAAGTAATGTTGAGCAAAGACAGACGTGGAATGAGCACCAAAAAGACACTTTGTCACTGGGTCATTAAGGTCAAATGAAATTAATTTTCATCGTTCTGTTCTTCAAATGTTTGTCTGTCTCGAGCGGTTGTGAGTTGCGGATCTTCCCTGCCACAGTACTTGGAGCTTTTGAATTGGCGATTCGCTTGTAAAGCGATCTAAATACGAGTCGGTGTGACAGGAATGTTGGTTGGCTTCGGTTCAGTGACCTCTGGTCCGGTACTGTGCCACGGCAACGACCTCTGAGGGGGCGCAGCTCAGACTTGGTAATTGCGGGCGCCCTAGCGGTATCTCTGCAAGGCTCCACAGTCGCCAACAGCCACCTGTGTAAACACCTTTTTGCATCTGCGCCTGTTTAACAGTACTCAGCGACGAGGTGTATCGTATTATTTGTCGTACATACCGGCACAGTATGTCACAGTTGATCGAGGACGAGCTTATTAAATTTCTGCCGTCCACAGAAAACGTTCTGAGCCGTAATAACGAATGATAAGTGACGCTGAAACACACTCGAGAAGGATGCCTGGAATGTATATGTTACCGGCCAGACCCGATATCAGAACAAAGTAGTTTGCCCTAGGCCAAACCGGTTTATCCTAAGCGTATCAGGTTACACTAGTTTAGCCCAGGACAATATAGTTTGGCCTAAATACGTTAGGCTTGACTAGTTTGGCTTAGGACGAACTGATTTTGAATTGTTATTGAAGACAATCGTTGCTACAGACAAAATAAACACGTTGACGTAATGCAACCAATAAATAATAAATAAAAAATAAAAAATAAAAAAATAAATGCAACCAATAGCACTTCGTATCGCTGACACTTAATATGAAGCTAAGAACATCGTTTTATTGAACAGCATTGTTTCTTTGTGCAACTTTTCTCACCATAGGCAGCGTGCATAAACCACGTAGATCCATTTTGACCTCCTGTGAACCCCCCTTCCCCCCCCCCACGTAGCTCTACGTGGCTTTTGCCTCCCCCCCCCACCCACCCCCACGTAGCACGTAGCTATTTTCCCTTTTGATTCCAGAAGACATTTTGTACTGTTTTCTCTTGTCAGACTATTGTAAATTACGTACTGACAAAATTAACTGAGAGAAATAAATATTCATATGCTGTTGTGAATACTGTTCCTCATTTTAACTGTGGAAAATGTTATGAAGGGTAAGCTACGTGGTCTGGCTTGGAACCACCCATCCCCCCACGTAGTCCAGCGTAGCCTTCCAGCCAACCCCTCCCCCCCCCCCTTGGACCGAGCCACGTAGTTTGTGCACGATCCCATAGAAGGGAAATTATGGGACTGGAAGACTTTATTCACAATCGTAATAAAATAATATTAACCCGTTGAAATTTGGTTTAGGTGCTTCGACATTATGTACTCTTCTCGTTCCCAACACACATTTTTAGGAAAGTCACCACGAATTAAATTAAAGAGACCGAAATATGAGACGCTGAGCAACTGTCAAATGTAAAAATAACACAAAATGTATCGATATATGGATCATATCAACCTGAACAGTTTCGTTTTTGTCACAGAGATTTGGTTAGGTTAAACTGCGGCTTGGACCAAAAGGAAATTTTTTTTAAAAAAATCTAATTGCCTTCAGTAACAATTCAAAATCAATTTGGCCGAGGGCCAACTAGTTAAGCTTAAAGTATTTAGGTCAAATTAGATTGTCGTAGGATAAATTAGTATATCCTGACACGCGTAAGATAAACCATTTTGGCCTATGACAAACTACCTACCGAGTGTGGTGGGTGAGCGATAACGCTCTGATGTCACATTTGGGAGAACACTGGTTCGAATCCCCGTCCGGCCATCCAGATTTGGATTTTCCATGACTTCCCCAAATCACTCCAGGCGAATATCGGGATGGTTCCTTTAAAAATACAATTGCCGAATTCCTTTCTGTTCGTTTCACCCCTGTCCTTTACCGCCTCTAACGACGTCGACGTCAATGAGGCGTAAAGTCACATGCAAAAAAATTAATAAAAAATTAATAATAATAAAAAAAATGGCAAACTAGTTTGGCCTGGTATCTCGTTTGGCCGGTAACATATATATGTCGATATTCATAGACGTTACACCTTTCAGTAGCGTGTTAGGTGAGCAGTAATGCTCTGGCATCACATTCGGAGGACGCCGGTTCGAATCTCCGTCCGGGCATCCAGATCTCGGTTAACCGAAATCACTCTAGGCAATGACGGGATGGTTCTTTCAACTGGCCATCACCAAATCCCTTCCCTTTCCTTGTCGCCAGTACTTTCCCGCCTTTAATGACATCCACATCGACGAGGCATAAAGCCATAAAAAAATCTTCACAGATAGGTGGTTGCACTGTACTTAAATGCAGTCTAGTTTCTTCGTTCTCAGTACCTGCTGCTTTAAATAAACAGTAAGAAAGTCAGTGATTTCTTTACACGCAGTTCAGCAGATTCTTTCACACTACTAAATCATAAACCAGTTGTTTTACATTTAATTAACGCTTATAAATACACAGTGACGATGCTACGCAAATGAACTCTACTACGATACGTTTTGGATTCAATGAGTTGAGGTAGGGTCTCGCCTATTCATTGCCTGCAGACCCACGAAATATCATAGGGAGTGTCTGGAATGGGACACGGGTCCTCTGGGCGAACATAAGGTTATTCTGACACTGCACACACCGATAAACTATATTAATCTGAATTTTTTGCTCTTATGGCTTTACTCCTTTCAGAGATCGGGAGGAGATTCGGGACAACGAACAGGAAGGAATTCGGTCATGACCTACCTGAATGAACCATTCCGCCATTCCCCTGAGCCAATCTTGAGAAACAATGTAAGACCGAAACCTTGATGGCCGGACGGGGATTCGAACCAGATTCTCTTGAATGCCAGGCCCCACCGGGCTCGTTTACATCGAGTAATCTGATGCACTTCGCCATGGAAACACATCTCGCAGTGTTGTACTGGTTGCACTGACGTCTTCCGCTCACAACTGGCGTTAACCGTTAGGAGGCGTCCTTTAATTACGTGGGGTGAAATAGGGAGGGGGGGGGGGAATCCAGCGAAATCTGACCAAATCTCACCAAGGTGGGGGGGAGGGGGGTTCGACGGAAATCTCACGTCATCTTTTTAATTTCTAGAAGAACAGCAGAGCTAATAAAAGGTCCACAAACGACGACGATAACCGCCCTACAAAGCAGGAGTGCTAAAAATAGGTCTCATAAACAACGACGCCGGTCAGCAGGGAGGGGGGGAGTCCGGAATTACGGAAAACACCACACGTAATTAATGGACGACCCCTTCCTGTATGTGCGCCAGCGGGAGATGTAACATCATAACAAGGCAGTTACATGTCCTTGAAAACAGCGGTTGTTGCCCATTTAACGATCACAATAATACAAATCGTACTGTTTATACTGCTCTGCCAAGGACGTTCTGGTCTGGCTGTTGATCGAATGAACACAACGGTTAACGTTCTGGCCTCGCATTCGGGTTCGAATCCTCGTCCGGGCATCCAGATAGGGGTTTTCCATGGTTTCCCCAAATCACTCCAGGCGAATGCCGGGATGCTTCCTTCAAAAAGGCTATGACCGATTTCCTTCCCGTTCCTTGTCCCCAGTCCCATCCCCCCTCTAATGTCCTTAGCCGTCTACGAGGCGTAAAGCAATAAGTAAAAAAAAAAAAATCAAAAAAAAATCGAATGAACACCTGCTGAAATCTGTATTATAGCTAGGATTTTTACAGAATTTTTACATTTTCCTTATGTCTGGTAAAGCTTGCTTTATGAATATGAAGTTCGACAGTATACATCCGCTATTCGGTAAACACATCAGAATATTAGAATCCCATTTAATAGTAGCACTACAGCATTGGGTTAGATGGCGTATACCGCAACTAATTGAAACCGTTTCACAGGGTCCTGGATAGCACGTGCTTAGTGCTTCTGGAATGGTAACCAAAAATGACGTCACAAGATCTTTCACAAGATAGCTCGTGTTTCAGCAGCACTGAACATGAACTTTGTATTCAGACTTTACTCGTCTGGTTGAACTTATACCATTCACACATTTCTGTATCCCACTAAATAACGTAGTCTAGAATTACTCGCTAAGTGCTCTACCATTTATTTTCTCCAAGATCATATAACCTTGCAGTCGGTTTACAGAATCAAGTAAAAAATTACCATCGGTTTGCAGGCATCGTTCAGGCTGAAAACAAGAAAGCACAATCTCCACGAATGTCCTAAATATTACGTGACGGGATGGCGAGGGATAACATACACTCATGTAAAGAAGTTGTAGGATCTGGATATCTACAAATGGTGACGGTTTCAATATCTCTGGATTCAGTTAGGTTGAAAAAATGGGCATTGACTGTGAGACATCATCTTGTACTAAAAAATGGATCTTATTGGATAAACTATGGAAATTCCAGTTGACGTAAGAACTTCAGCTAAGTGATGAACTGATGATAGATCCAAGTACAATAGTCAGTTTGAATATTTAACGTTTCACAATCACTGATGAAAAAACAAAGAGTGAAAACTGTTGGGTTTATGGAGTTTACACAAATTTTCTTGCTAACTATACTTGAAAGACGTGGCAATTGGCTCTACAGGATTCCTGAGACAGGTATTTTAAACATCCAAAATTATCATAATTTTTAAGGAGTTATGAGGGTATTACACACAATATGAGCCAAGCCATACCTCCACTGATGCGATAATATTAGCAGAGCAAGCCGATTCAGCTGCAGCGATCAGTTGCTATGTCTAACAACACGTATGTTGGCCGATGTCTAGAAGCGTCAGAAAACAGAAGCAACATTTATGGGTCTCACTGATAAATTTAATGAAATGTGGACTTCCCTCCTATTCATTTTATACCTATTAGACAAAAATCAAAGACATAGTTATACACCGATGACCTCATTGTTAATGCAATTAAACATGAAACTGAGGCTTAAAAGGTGCGTTCACTGAATGAGGATTTAATATAACTTTGGAATTTTTTAGACCTTAGCACCTATGGCCTAAAACGATGAAAACTGAAACCTCTTCTTCCAGCGATCTAACACCAAAGAATTGCCCTTGAAGAATGCCTGAAATGGGAGACTCTCAATCATAATACCAGCGCATTGTTCGTGACGCTAAACAAAACCTTATCGTTAAACACAGCCAGCAAACTAAAAATCATAAATCACCTTCTGTGACTGTGAATCTTTAAAGCAGGCTAAACGATGCCCACATACTTCCTGTCTCCGACACACATACGTCATACATGTATTGTGAATTATCCATAAACTAAAATTTCTATTTAAAGATTTCAGTACCTACAGAGGTTGAACAAAATAATATGGACACCATGTGACAGAGTACAGGTTGTTGAATGTTGGCACCACTACTTCTGTGTGAATATTGTGAGGCGCACGTACGGAGTATTTGACATGGCAGGTCATGTAGGATACCGAGCGTGGTGGTGTAACGGTTAGCGTTCTGGTCTCGCATTCGGGAGGACGGCGGTTCGAATCCCCTTCCGGTCATCCAGATTTGGGTTTTCCATGGTTTCCTCAAATCACTCCAGGTGAATGTCGGGATGCTTCCTTCAAAAGGCAATGGCCGAATTCCTTCACATTCCTTGCCCCCATCCTTTCCCCTCTCTAAAGACCTCGCTGTTATGAGACGTTAAGCAGTTTAAAAAAATGTCTTGTAGGTTATGTGTCAATGTATTATACGCTTTGTTCTGCAACGGTTATAATAAGCGATCGGTGAAATGCGCGATTTCTCAGACTTCGAAAGAGGGCAAATCGTTGGAGCTCGGATAGTGGTAGCGCCTGTGACCAAAACAGCTGAACTGTTTAGCTTCTCACAAGCGACAGTATCCACGGTAATAACAGCATACACAAAACATGGTAAAACATCGTCGGCTAAGAGGAGTAGTGAACGAAAACCAAAATTAACCGACAGAGACCGACGAACATTAAGAAGGATTGTGGCCAGACAACACAAAACTACCGCGGCAAAAGTGACAGCAGAATTCAACACACACCTGAGTAATAGTGTTTCGACAAAAAGATTACTGCGGGAGCTCCACAAAGCTAAAATTCATGGAAGGGTTGCAATTGCAAAAAACCCTTATAACAGCAACCAACGCTAAGCTGCGAAACAAGTGGTGACACGATCATAAAAACTTGACACTTGATGACTGAAATAATGTGGTATGGTCCGATGAATCATCGCTCACATTGTTTCCTACTAACGGCCGGGTTTATGTATGGAGAATACCAAAAGAAGCCTACGATTCGAACTGCCTGTGTCGTGAAGTCAAGCAGTGGGGAGGTTCCGTTATGATTTGGACGGCTATATCGTGGTATTCAGCTGGTTCTCTCATTCACATCACTGGCCGGATGACTTGGAATGAATATCTCCACATTCTCAGTGATGAAGTTATTACTATGACTAGCATACTGCTGCCAAACACTGCCATCATCCAAGATGGTAGCGCGCCCCTACACACAGCCAAAAAGGTTCTGTTCTGGTTCGAGGAGCATCAGAATATCATCAAACATTTTCCCTGTCCAGCACAATCGCCAAACTTCAACATAATTGAACCGCTGTGGGGACTTTTAGAGCAGAGAATAAGGAGCTGATTTCCATCTCCAACATAATTGAAGCAATTGGAGGATGCTTTGGTACAAAAATGGGACAACATTCCGTTGGAACCTACTGAGATACTCTACGAATCTATTCCGCGAAGAATTGCAGCTGTTCTATAATCAAAATTTGGCCCAACACCATATTAATAAATCAATAGTATGTAAATGTCAGGTGGTCATATTATTTTGTCCAACCCCTGTAATTACGTTTTGAGGTCGTTTCAAAGAGTTTTTTCAATTTTCGGTTTGAGATGTGTACGCTAATTAGCAAAGTTTAATTCAATTAACACTAAACGAGTTTATTCAACTACTACTACATCTGATTAACTTATGGATTGTGTGGCCCAATTTAAACTTTGCTTTGATACTTCAGTAGAAATATGATAAATGTGAGATAAAAATTTCAAAAACTTCTGACTAGAAGGCGATGCCAGTGTTATATTTAGTAAAAGTATCATGAATCAATTATGTTTTGTTTATAATGATTAATAATAAAATATAGTAATTTACTGTGAGCTTCATACATTAGACAATCACAATCCGAGATAAAACTTCATGTTTAGCAATTACGTTTTCAGTTTGATTAGAACGTGACATTCTTCTACATCTACATTTATACTCTGAAATTTACAAAGCTGTAAATGGCAGAGTGTGCTTTGCACTAAAATTACATCCGTGCATTCCAGTGCCGAATAGCACTAGGGAAGGAAGTATTAATATAAGCATCAGTACACCACTTAATTCCGCCAATCTTATTTCTCCTATCATTGCGACCCAAACAGGTTGGTGGACGAAGTATTTAATAATGCTCACAAATAAAAGTAGTTGTGCGCATGTTTTCCTATAAAGTCAAACGAAATCTACGTCGTCTATCTGCCAGACAATCCCAGCACAATCTATAGAAGAAATCTGTGACTCTTTCGTAAGGACTGTGAAAGTGATCACGAATCATGAGGCTCTTCTCTGTACTTTCTCCATCGTGGCAATCAATCCCTAGCGATACGGATCCCAAACTCCACAACAGTAATACAAATGTGGATGCTCGAGAGTTTTGTTCGTATCTCTTTTGTACTTACATTACAATTCCTCAAAATTCGACCTATGAATCGCAGCTTAAAATTAGCACTACCTGCGACCGAAGTTATTTGATGCTCCCATTTCATGTTGCTTTGTACTGTTACACGCCCAAATACTTCAGGGAACTTCAGGGAACCATGACAATGACTGAACTTTTTACTTTGTACTTTGTCTTCTCGTAGGGTGATTTAAAAGACTTATTTATCGGCAAGTCGTTAACTTTATCAGTAATTTACTTATCTACGCTAATTTTCGTTTTAATAAAAATTATCATTTCGTAATAACTTGCTTGCCACATGGATAACTATAAAAAATACCTGTAACTAAATGATGGAGGCATGTATAGAAGGGATGAGTTAAAATCACATGTTATGTTTATATTTTAGGGTCATGTGCATACAAAGAATTGGCGCTACATTATTAGGCTCCATAAGAGATATTAAGCAGTTTGGAGTGAGAGAACTAATTGCCTATTATTAATTTATAAGAGATTCGATGAAATGAAAAAAAATTGAAACATTTATCTTGAGCATAGCTGCGTGTCAGCACCGGTAAATTTTTTTTATATTAGCATAAAACCACGAAAACGCCACCAGTTGCTTAAAAGTTTTTATTCTTTAAAACTTTACTGCAGTTTTGACAAATACATGTTTGTCTTCTTCAGAAGTATGACACGTTAAAAGTACATAGGCGGAAGTATTATCACAAATCAGTCACTTTCGTGCGAAGTTGCACATCGTCACGGTTCTTCCTTCCGTCTACTAGACAACATCTATACGAAGAAGACAAACATGTATTTGTCGAAGCTGCAGTAAAGTTTTAAAGAATAAAAACTTTTAAGCAACTGGTGGCGTTTTCGTGGTTTTATGCTGATATTGAAACATTTATGTCAGCATCGTGATATGGAATAGCGATATTACTGTAGGTGCATGAATTTCTAAGGCAGCTGCTTTTTTCGTAAAAGGACTTGAATGCCTTTCTTTTTCTCTAACTTTTGTACATATGTGAACTTAATAGCGTATTAATTTTTTAATTCACAGAGATATCATAAGAATTACTAGCTGTTACCACCTACTTCGTACACGTGGATTCTGTATTTTATTGCTAGAATTGGTTATAGAAAGATGAAAGTTACGTAAGATGTGTCCAAAAAGCCATAATCATACCATTCTACCGTCTAATGAAGAGAACCAATTTGCAACATGTTTAAAAATACCAACAGGCTAAGGTCCTAAGGGACTAACTATGAGGGACTACCTACCACGGTTCCTATGGCAGATTTTTGTTTGAGGTTTAAAGTTATTCACTTTCTTGAGACATCTAGTGTCAATACCACTTCGTACACAAAATTTTTAGTTTTTCTGTACTTTGCTAAGATATATAGCCTTTGAGGATTGGAAACCGATGAACTAGCAACATATAAACAGAAAATAATAGCCTGAGCAGTGCAAATCCATATCTATCCTAGATAACAAGAACAGAACTAAAACAAATTGACTGCGAGAAAAACAAAGTCTGAGTGACCGATATAACATTGTAGAGACTTACACAGCGTTTGGTTAGGTTTCAAAATTTCTTGACAAAATATCTTATTTACCTCCTTAATGATTGATAGTACTTCCTTGTCAAATTTCAGCATGATCGATTAGCCGTTTAGTCGTGAAAACGTAAGAAACAAACAAAGAGACAGAGTTGTTTTTGCATTTATCACATTAGTGTAGACAGTTCCAGATGTGGTTTTCTTTCCTATACCCACTCACTGGTGAGTGTGCCGATTTTAGCAGTTTACACGGAGATTTGGCCTAAGCCAGTAGGATCCGCAGTGCTTACACGTGACTCGTAAGTGTGGCTGGGGAATCCGGAAATGCGGAGCAGTTGGTGATGCTCAAGTAGCGCGTGTGAGCACACACTGGGAACCTGTCGCGTGCGGCTAGGGTACCGTTGCGCAGACCTCGCCCCACAGCGGTACATGACCCGCAGCTGATACACCCATCCTCTCTTCTCACGTCCTATGTCAGACAAGAGCAATCACTATTCGTGACGGAGGGAGATGACGACGGTGCGTGCTCATGACATTACAGATTCATTCTTCAAAGGATATAAATATCGCTGACGTTGGAACCATTAGAGTTGCTCCTTGCTAAAGGAATGGAACTGGGTAGTCTGTTTGGCGACGATTCATTTCGAATAGTACAATGTCATCGCGTGAATAGGATCGGAACATAACATCGCATTGTACAGTCTTGAAAAACCTTTTGTGACGTACAGAAAGAGAACTTACATTGCACTTGGTGTCGTCAGGACTGTTGCGGGGCTACTGTAGGAGAAGTGTAAAGAATTATAGAATGTTTGTAGAACAGGAGCAACTAAAGCGGGCAGGATAAGAAGTGACAAGTTTAGAGAGGAATCCTTGCGGGAGAAGATAGAAAAATCGAGGCTGAAAAGCTACATGTGAGGACAGAACAGTAAGTAAGATACATTGGATGAAGATACAAAGCTGATTATCCAGACGAAGCCCAAGCATAACTTACTGAAATGAATGGAAGAGGATGCGGAGAAAGGATGGGTGGATTAGCCCAACAGGATGTCAGACAGGTCGTAGGAAGAGAAATGAAAATAGAGAGGTTTATGTTCAAAGAAGATTCAGTCAGTGGCTGGAAAGTGTGGTTGATAATGAAGATGAAGAGGAGGTTTGTGTTTTTAGTTAAAAACAATTACTTCTGATACAGAAGAAAAGTATTCCTGTACAAATCCAAAGTCGACTAATTATAACATCTCCAGGTAGCATTGTTCATTTGAAAATACCATTAGAATATTCAATTACCGTAAGTCTGAAAATACATCAAATTTTTGTTTAAATCTAAAAATAAATTTATTAGTTTTGCCTAATACAACAGGCATTATTATACAAGCATGGTATGAACAGAGTTATAATTCATCCTTTTAACAAATTTGTTGTTTTTTTTCACTCTTAAAAGTACTAAAACTATGCTGTTTTCCAAATAAGCTAAAAACCTTTTAAATTCGGTAGTTAATTAGGTATTGATCTGAATTTGTAATTAAAACAATTTCATATTCTACAAATTATAACTGCTGTTTCACTAAATATTATTTTAATACTGTACTCACAATAAATGTAGAACAAACAGATTTGGTCCAAAATGCTTCTTCTTTTTATATTTTTTAAATAGTATCCGACCTTATACACATATCTAAGTTATTTGTATTGCTCTCTCAACTGTAATTAAGCTTTTTCCAGTATCACTAACGTGCATAAGGGTAAGGACCACGTAAAACTACACTTAATTAAAAATGCGTATGGGCTATGCCTAGGTGAGATTAGCGTGCTAACCTCTACTTTCTTCGTGCGTTACAACGCGCTTATTTTTCCTGTAATAGGCATTACACAACCGAAAAAAGCATGACATCGACTCATTTTCGCGTGTACTTAAAGTACCGCTTTGCTCCGGACATGCAGAAATACTGTTGCAGTTGGAGTTCCTACCTGCACTGGCATCGTCTAATGTGGGTCTTTCCTTCCTGTCACGAAATCCATACCGTTACTGCCTTAGGCGACTTTTGACTTCCATTGCTGCATTAACAGATGTCATCCCCTTCATCCGGTACAGGGATTTTTTTTATCCGGAAATATATTTCACATGTGTTTTCTTCTTCTTTTTTTCTTCGTCTTTTCCCAACATTAGGAGTCGGCTGCCTTTGATGACTTTCATTCATTATTATTGGCATGGTCGAATTTGGAACTTTGATTTTATGGCCGAATGTTCTTGTTGACACCAAGCATTTTATTGTCTACTCTCGAATGAACTAAGTGCTAATAGGGGAAGTGAAATGTGGTCATATGTATGTGAAAGGTGTAACTATGTTCTGTATCTGATAACTGTATTTTTTGTTTGTGAAATGGTTAGCTTATAATAGGCGGGAATTGAAAACAGAGCCACACTGGCGGATAAAATATTTGTTTTGTGTGTTCTTATCTTGTTTTTTTCTCAATTGGTTTGATGAAATCCTCCATCTCTCCCTTTTGAGCTAACCTCTTCAACTAAGAATACTGATTCCTATGGTTGTCATCAATTATCTGCTTCGCATATTCCATTCATTGTCTTTCTCTACAATTCGTCCCTTCGATTGTGCCCTCCTTAGAATTAAAATGGGTTAACACTTCTGCTGGAATAACATGCAGCTTGTCGCCCACTCAAATCAAGATCGGTACGACATAAGACTATCCGAGAGCTCAGATTGCGAAACTATGATCTAATAGTAGAGACGTGCAACATAAAACTTAAGTGTTACCAGGGGCGGAGCTACTATGGGGCTAGGCGGTGCAGTGCACCGGGGCCCTCACGCTCAGCGGGCACCTAAGCGCACTTCTAGGGGCCCCCATGCGCAATTTAGACGAGCCTTCACAGCAAACTGGAGACTTTTTTAGCTCTACCGTCATCTAAGGGGCCCCTGAGAAGAGAACACAGGAGCCCCTCACTAAGGGCCCTCGCTGCTCAGGGGGGCCCCAACCACTGCTCAGGGGATCCTAAAGAACAATTAAAGGGCCCCCAAAATAAATTTTTTGCACCGGGGCCCTTGTTGACCTAGCTACGCCACTGAGTGTTACTGGGGAAAAGGGATTCAAATAATGATATCGACAGGATATCCCTCGTAGAACGCTTCAGTATTTCAAGTGCTCATTAAACTGACATAATCTAAAATTCTGGTCTCCTAATTAACTTTTCAGTGCAAAGAATCATTTAAACCTCGGGAAACATAGCACTGAAAACTTGTTACTGACTTCACGAAGCTCCCGGCATCCGCAGTTAACAAGAGGACATTCTCACACTACAGGTCGGAAAAACCACTGTGCTTGACTCGCATTGTTGCTGTGCCTTAGGTCAGTGCTCCGTAGAGCTGTAAAAGTAACGATGTATTCCTTACTGAGAAACGGGTTCGTCACCTGACTCGAAGTATCGAATCGTTACTCACAAATTCATTTCGTTACTCGCATTTGTCGCATATATACGAACACGTTCAAGCTCCCGCAGGTAACTAATTTTGACTACGTAAAGACTAATTTTGTAGTTTTTATTTTGCTTAACATCAAAATTTACAGTGCATTGTTTGTAAATGGAAAATTTTAGATATTTACGGTTTTTTCATTGATCATTCATTACAGAGGTTTATTGATTTCAAACATTTATGAAATTTATTTATTTTAAGATTTGATACCTTCTACTTTATTTTATAGTGTAATTTGAAATATAAAAGAATTGTCTAATAGTTTGTGACATCTCTGCACTTTTTTTGTTCTAATAATATTTAATTAAATTGCAATAGAGCGCACGCTCCGGTAGCAATTTCCCTACACACTCATCTTCCTCCCTTTCCTGCATCCGCCTACATTTGCCCTCTACAAATTTTAATTTTAAATTCTTTCAACGTTTTTTGTGAATTATTCATAATTTCTCTTGGTAACTTATTCCAATCCCTGACACCCTTACCTAAAAAAGAGAATCTTCCTACACCTTTGTGCCTGAAACCGAGTGCCAGCTTGTGGTGATGGTCATCTTTTCCCTACCAAGCCTTACTTTTAATTCTTACACCAATATCTTTCCATGCCTCGTCATCAATATACGCCTTGTACACTACCATGACTCTCTTCACCCTCCTCTTGTTTTCCAATGAATCCCATTCCAGCTCGTTTATCATATCTATTACTAATTGCGTTCTGCGATAATTTCCAGAAACATATATAGCAGTCCTTTTTTGCAGCTCCAGAATTCCATAAACAAACAACAAGGTACAATGACTTTTTTCCTTTTGCCTGTCACTAAATATGTCTCAGTCAGGTGAAAGGTTAGGTCTTTTTTTTGTATTCAGACAGGTGTTTGTTTCGAAATTAGATTATTTTTTCGTATATAATATTCATTACAGTAAATCAAGTGTACATTCATAGGTTTTCCGTTGGATCCATGTGCTCATTACTTGACTTTAAGTTTTATCCAAACGAACAACTAACCTAAACTTATTTTACTAAATAAACAATTTACTTAAACTTTACAAAGTACGAACCAAGTCGTCCCGTATGCGACCCGACTCGATGTGAATTCGATGCTTCATGTTAGTTTGTATTGTATCGATAGTAACGAGTAACGAAACAATACGATAGTAACGAAGTTATCTCGTACGCGACGCGACTCGATGAGATGCTTCGTGCTAGCGCTAGATTGTACCGAAAATAACGAGTAACGATTCGAAAGTAACGGGTATTGATTGGTTTAGTAACGAATACATACGGGTACAGAATTTATCGTTACTTTTACAGCTCTAGTGCTCCGCAACGGGCGAACCGCGACACTTTGGTGTGCCGCGACAAGGTGAAAGGTGTGCCGCGAAATCATTATAAGGAATTCATTGTCAAGTTTTATTAATTAAATTTTAGTTTCATGTGCCGCGAATTGTTACGTATTGTCGTGTTCTAAGAAATTAAATGTTATTTATTTACTCACAGTTGCTGTTAGTTTTCTTTATTCGTTTTTGAATTATTTTTATTTCTCATCTACTGCTGTGCTTTGAGGTACTGTTCTATTTACCGCATGTTCTGTGTATGTGCTTTTCCCTCAGTCTAAATTGCTGGGATTAGCAGAATTTTGCAAGCCTTATTTTATTATGTTGTCGGTGTTGGTGCTCTTTTAACAATACTACTTTGTTCCTTTACTGTTGCACTGATGCATTGTTAGAAATCACTGTAAAAACATTCTGAAAAGTATATTTGACTTCTTTGAGGTGTATAAATCCCGCTTCTTACAATTACTTCAGTTCCATCATAGCTGTGCTCTGAAATGGCCCGAAAATTGTGTTAGTAGTTACTCTTGATATTTTCTATTACAATTAGCAGACTATTTTATTTATTCAAGATGGACAAATTCCCTGTATGGAGTGTTCCGTCTATGAGTGCAACTGGTGAAAGCTTTGAGCCAGAAAGAAAGAAACAAAAGTTGATGCAGCAGAAATATAGTGATAATTACTTATCCTATGTTGGTTTTTTTTTTTTTTTTGGTGTGGTGAAAAAACCTGACCAATTCCCGAGTGTATCGTTTGTGGTGAAAAACTCAGTAACGCTGCTATGATTCCCAGTAAATTGAAACGACATGAGTCAACAAAACTTTCTTCTCTGTCAAGCAAAGATGTCAATTATTTTCGTTGGTTGTTGGAAAATAAGAAAAAAATAAAGAACGTTCATGACCGTTAGCTACAGTACGTGTTTCGGAAAAAGTGCAGGAAGCTAGTTATAAGGCAGCTGAACTTATTGTAAAGCCCAAGAAACCACATACAATAGGTGAAACGCTGTTAAAGGCTGTTTGTAAATAGATGGTGAGAATAGTTCTGCGTTTAGAATCTGCTAGTGAAATTTCAAAAATTCCTCTTCTGTGGAAGCAATCAGTCGTCGAGTTATCGATATGTCTCGTGATATTGAAGACATTATGAACGAGGGAATCAGGTCAGATCGACGAGTCCACAGATATTAACCGCCACGCACAGCTTCCAGAGCAAACTACCAGTGACGAAATATTTCGTTTGACTGATGAATATTTGCTCCTTAATTAATTAATATGGAAGGATTTCTTTAGTGTTTGTACAGACGGAGCAGGCCCAGTCAAAGGATTTGCTGCTAAAGTACGCGAAGTAAATTCCAACGTACGATGTGATCATTGTCTCATTCATCGCGAAGCCATTGTTGCTAAGTCTCTGCCATCTTATCTGAAAGATGTGCTGGATAAAGTAGTAAAAGTCGTGAACTTCATCATAATTCGCGGCCCCTAAATTCGCGACTTTTTTTTCGTTTTATGTCAGGAAATGGGCTCAGAACACACTACGCTACTGCTACATACAGAAGTACGCTGGCTGTCACGAAGAAAGGTGTTTACGCGAATATATGAACTTAGAGAAGAAGCCCAGGCATTTTTGACTGTTGAAAGACATAAGTACTTGTATTTTTCGCAGATGGCGAATGGGTATGTATATTAACATATCCTTCCGACATTTTCGTACACTTTAATGAGCTGGGGTAGGAATTAAAATATTCTTATTAGTATGGATAAGATTAAAGGATTTGAGAATAAGTTGGATTTGTGGTTACAGAGGATTAAAAATGGGTCGCGTGAGATGTTCCCGATTGTATGATCACTTGATGACTTAATTAAAGAACATTAGAAGTCCTGCAGCAGAGATTCAAAAAGTACTTTGGAGAAAGTGTTGAAGATTTCGACTGGGTTCGTGATCCATTCGTTGCAAATTCGGAACGTCTTCCCATTAATATTCAAAAGGAACTCGCAGATTTGAAAGCTGACAGAACTTTGAAATTAAAACTTCTCGAAGTTTTTTTTATATACATTTTGGCTAACGATAACGAATGCTATCTCCGACATGCCAGTTAATGTGTTATTGCCGTTTCCAACTACATATTTATATGAATTTGGCTTCTCGACGTTGACTGAGATTAAAACATCCACGAGGGAAAGACTCAAATCCGTCGATAAAGAGATGAGGCTTGCATTGTAAACGATTTCTTCACGGATCAGCCACCTTTTTGCAAACGAGCGTGGTGGTGTAACGGATAGCGTTCTGGCCTCGCATTCGGAAGGACGGTGGTTCGAATCCCCGTCCGGGCATCCAGATTTGGCTTTTCCATGGTTTCCCAAATCACTCCAGGCAAATGCCGGGATGCTTCCTTAAAAATGAAATGGCCGAATTCCTTGCCCCCATCCTTTCCCGTCTCTAAAGACTTCGCTGTTGAGAGACGTAAAACAGTTAAAAAAAAAAACTTTTTGCAGTTAAACAGGATTATTAATTTTATGCAACCACTGTTTTAGCTATCTTCTTTTCGTGTTAGGGAGCTGTAAATCCGGAAAAAAATTTCATGTAAGGTGTGCCGCAAAATTTATGGATAATCTTATGGTGTGTCGCGAGATTTATGGATAACCTTACGGTGTACCGCGAGCAGGAAAAGGCTGCTAACCACTGGGCTAGGTGTTACAAGACAATGGCCTCATTAACACTGCTGCTACGTCCCATTCTAAGGGGCGTCCATTAATTACGTGAACACAAATATGGGGAGGTCCTACGAAATCTCATCAGCGGGGGAGGGGGCTCCCCATAAAGCTCACGTCATCATTTGAATATTGAAGAACATTAGAGCTAAAAAAGGTGTACAGAATTATGAGGTCGATATCGAGGGGTAGTGTCCCATATCAGATACCTGCACCAATGGAAAAAGGGGGGGGGGGTCCCGCACTCACACCAAGCGGGGTGAGGGGGTCCAGATTTTTCGAAAAAACTGCTCACGTAATTAATTAATGCTCACCCTAGCCTTCTCGTCGGATCTCAAATCGTGACCTCTGTATTGTATACTCACTTATTGCAATTTTATAACATTGGAAAGTAAGTACTGCCTCTCAATAACGCAAGAGTGAATAACCATAGTCAAAGTATAATTTAGTAGTGTTCAGGTAAATGTAACTGTCCGCGAAGCTACCGAAACATAATTCAGTCTCCTAAATAACAGTTTCAGCTGGTTTCTGTTACAGTTTTACCTGGAATGCGAGCCACGGACTCCTCACACACAGAAAGCTTTGGCCTAGTTAAAGAACCGTTTGAGGATATTTAAAAAGACCTGTCGAGACAGAGTTCGTGACCAAGTAAAACGCTCAGATAATTTGGAATAAATGGAGTAAAAGGTTGCGTGAGGACACCTGCGGATTAGTTGCAACACGTTACACGGTGGAACATTCCAACAGAAAACTGTAGAAAGCAACGGTTTGTCCTAATGAGAACAGAAGCACTCACTAAAGTCATTCAGAAATTTTTTATCCTCCAAATTCAGGTCTCTGCATTGGAAATGAATGTGCGATTCAGTGCAGCTTATGGTTTCAGATGAGAATGTGACTTTTTCAATAATTATTCACCTCCCCGTTTTTTGTTAATGGCTTTACGATCGTCGACATCGAGGTCATTAAAGGACTGGTTACAATGAACGGAAAGGATTTTGACCATGACCTTTTTAATGGCAGCATCCCGGCATTCGCCTGGAGTGATCTGGGGGAAACCATGGAAAACCCAAATCTGGATGCCCGGGTAGGGATTCGAATCAGCGTCCTCCCGAATGCGAGGCCAGAACGCTGCTGCTCGCTCGCCTCTGGTAACTAAATTAAAAATTCTCTCAAATCCAACATACTGTGAATTCGGCCAAATGCTAAAAAATTAAACGTGATCTGGACGTTTTTTCGGTATTATGCAATCAGTAGCAATTTCACTCAACTGCAAAAATTGCAAAGCAATGTCAATAACTAACAAAAGACTCCGTTTGTTAAGCAGTACAAAGTAAACAGTTCAATTATTGACATGGTCAATACTCTGAAGCATTTGGGCGCAACAGTAGAAAGCAACATGAAATGGGACCTCCACTTAACTTCAGCCGTAGGTAGGGCTAAAACAGGGCTGCGATTAATAGGTCGAATTTTTAATAACTGCAACGCTTGTACAAACGAGAGAGCGTACAATACCCTCGTGGGTACGCATGTCGAATATTGTTGCGCCGCTTGGGATCGGAATCGGAGGGGATTGATTGATAGTATAGAGAAGAGCGACTCGTGACTGCATTCTACACTCCTTTCGAAAGCGTTGCTGAATTGATGCGTAGATTAGGCTGGGATTCTCTGGCAAAAAGACGACAGTTTTCGATTGAATTTATTGGTAATCATGCGGCAGCACTTTTCATTTACGAGTGCGACGAGATACAGGGTGTATCAATAAGAATCATCCGATCTGGTACGTCTATATTCCTGAAACTGATAAATATATACATTGAATTTTTTTTTGATGAACGGGAAACTCAAAAAGTTTTTTTTTTTTTCCAAACTTTCAATAGGTGTTCAATACGTCTCCCTTGAGGTGCACGGCATATGTATTCAAATTCTTCCCACACTGCAGCGAGCATGTCTTGAGTGGCAGCTTCCACGGCTGCTGTTATGTGATGTCTCAGTTCAGTAATTGTTGTTGGTAGCGGAGGCACACAAACAGTCTTTTATAAACCCCCACAAGAAATAATCACATACAGTCAGGTCCGGTGACCTTGGAGGACAGTAATGTAAGACTGAATCATTTCATCCAGTAAGACCGATCCATTGTTCAGTAATCTTTTGATTTAAAAATTCCCGCACTTCCAGATGCCAGTGTGCGGTGACCCATCCTTTTGGTAAATGAAGTCGTTCGAATCAGTCTCCAACTGTGGGAAAAGAAAGTTCTGAAGCATATCGAGATATGTGCTTCCAGTGTTTTCGGCAAAGAAAAATGGTCCGTACACCTTTTCCCGTGAAACTACACAGAACACATTAAATTTTGGAGAGTCCCTCTCATGTTGTACAACTTCATGTGGTTGTTCCGTACACCATAATCTCACATTATGACGGTTCACTTTACCATTTAAATGGAATGTTGCCTCGTCACTAAACATTAAGCGTGGAAAAAACTGTCATCCTCCATCTTGCCAAGAACGAAATTACAGAATTCCACACGTTGTTGCTTGTCACCTTCACGAAGAGCTTGAGCAGCTGAATTCTGTATGGTTTCATGTGTAAACGTCTACGCAACACATGTCAGACGGACATCGGGGGCATGTTGAGCTGTCGAGCTGCACGGCGAATGGATTTCTGCGGACTCTTTATGAATGCGTCCAAACGTCTGCGTCCGACACTCGGGGGCGGCGCGGCGATTTGCCTTTTCACAAACAACCTGTTTCTCGGAATTGTTCATGCCTTCGTCTAATGCTCTGTGCTTTAGTAGGATCCACACCACACCTAGTACCAAAGTCACGCTGAACAGTTGCTACTGACCTGCACTGCGCAAAGCGTAGAACACAAAACGCTTTCTGTTGTTCCGACGCCATTTTTACTAGAACTGAAGTGGGCGCACACTGCTGCTACCTAGCGGGAACCAAGTAAACCTCGAGAGTTTGCTCTTTCCAACAGTACGTTGTTCACACACATATCTCGAATAACATAATAGTTATGATTATTTTTTAAATCGGATTCTTTTGGATACACCCTGTATTTTTTCAACCAAGCAATGACAGGAGGATAAGATTAGAGAAATTAGGTGTCGTAAGGATGCTTATATGAATTCTTTCTTCTCTCCTGCTATTCGCGATTTGAATCCACAGAGTTAGTTCCGGTGTAAAATACCCTCTTCCACCCCCGATTCTGTAAACAACAGAGTGTAGATGTAGATTTTCGTACTGCAAAACAATGCAAGTAGACGTTGTTCCTAAATATAGCAGAAATAAAAGTAATACAAAGGAAGAGTTTCCCTTTGTAGTTCCGTTCAGTGTTCAGCTGTAAAAGGGTAATCCAGCTGAGGTATCGAATGTATGCGTTCCGTGTATGATCCCCGTCTGCCTGGCTGGTGATGGCGTTTCGCCTTTGTTCTTGCCGCTCAGGTCCTCCCCAGAGCGCCCTAGCAGCCGCTACCGCTCAGGTGCGTTTTTTTTAAGTGAAACCCCACACCATTACACGCACGCCGGGACTGTAGAGGGTCCGGGCTGGGTATAACACCGCATGCAATACTCTGGCGGGTTAACCCACGGCAACGTGGACCCTCAATTGCAAGTGATGTAATTTCATTATGAGTTCATATGTCTCAACTTGAAGGCTTCTATCGCTCGCGAGAATCAAAATAAGTAAAAACCCTCATCAGATATTGCAGCACCAAAATTAAAACAAGACCTGTGGTTATCTAGCATGAGATGAGGTGAAAACATTATGAGTGAAAGAATTGAGTATAATCGTTCATCATGATTATTTATTCCGAAACTTGATGACGATAATATGGTGGCTTCTGCTCTCTTTAGATTCAGAGCCCAGTTATACTGCACATACACAAAAAAGTAATATCATATCAGTTATATTCTGATCTCGCACATGCCCGGTTTCAGAAGAAAAGAATAACCAACATGAAACAGGAAATAGAACTGCAGTTCTTAACGAAGCTGACATCAGGCAGATTTTTTTTTAACCATTATACGAATAATAACTATCAAGATAAAAACCGAGCGAGGTAGGCGACGCTCTGGCTTCAAATTCGGGAAGGCTCAGGTTCAAATCCCCGTCCAGCCTTCCAGATTTAGGGTTTCCATGATTTCCCGAAAACAATCAATACGAATGCCGGGTTGGTTTCTTCAAAAGGGCATTCCCGAATTCCTTCGCGCGGCTTGCCCCCGGTCCTATTCCGCCTCTAATCACTTCGACAGCGATGAGGCGTATAGGCTCGATGGTTGGGTATGAAAGTTTGATCGGATTGTTGTAAAACATTGTCCATCACCATTCATTTTGACCGATTTATCTTTCGTTTTAGAGATAAGCGAGGGGAAAAAAAAACAAAAGAAACAGACAAGTAGCACGTGTAAATTTTTCTTAAGAGCGGGTGCAGTTTTGTAAACCTAACGTTAACATGTTTTCTCCACTTATTTTAAAGCATACGTGTGCAAAATTCCTTTGAGATTGGAAAAAAGTATAGATTTGTGTGTGGCCACACTGACTTTAAAACGAGTATTTAGATTTCAAGTTCAAATTTTGCGGCCATTAATTGTTCTACCAGAACCGGTCTAAAGCAAATAAACAAAAAATTCCATAGACTTTCAGACAATCGCCATCCTTTTTGGCCGATTTTCTTACCGTTTTGAAAAAGTTGCACCGTTGCACGTGTAAATTTTCCTTAAGGGGGCGATGGGGAAGAAGGGGTTGGGTTTTTGTAAACCAAATGTAGAGAGTATTTTTCCCCTTGTTTTAAAATACAAGTGAGCAAAGTTTCTTCGAGAAAACTGTTGATTTGTATAATGACCATACAAAATGTATACGCATGTCCATTTTTATATATAGAAATATTATTGTTGGTGCCTGATTATAACTTTAAAATCTAGTAAACTTTATTACATGCACTCAACACATCTGTAGGCAACAACCGCAGTCATGATTAATATCACTTGTATCAGCTACTGATTATTACTTATTAATATTAAGATGTAAGTCATACTGTAGGATGGTGTAAAGTGTTGCTCCACACGGATCTGTGAAGTGAGTGAAATTGCTGGAGCGGAGAGTTTGGCAGGCTGAACTGCGCTGGGCTGGGCCCCGTGAATTATAGCGAGGAACAACGCAGAACCTGTTTGCGTCGCGGGCAGACCTGAGCGAGGAAAGTTGTATCGCCTTGGCCGAGGCTGCCTCGCATCGCAGGGCTACCAACAGCTTCGTCACGGAAAAATAATCAACAATTTATAACACTCAATGTAAGGAAATTACTCCCTTTTGCCTCAATACAATAAACCTAAGACTAAAGCCATTTACTAGATAGGACTTATATCGTCATTGAAACAAAACAAAACTACACGCAATTTAAAGCCCGAAGAAGTGAAACTATTTTCATTGATGCCACAAAAAAATGTCTTCTGTTTTTAATTTTATATGTGTGTGTTACTTTGCAGCTTTACACCTCGTCAACTTCGAGGTCAACAGAGGCGGGAAAGGACAGGGGGCAAGGAACGGGAAAGAATTCGGCAATGGCCTTTCGAAGCAACAATCCTGGCATTCGCTTGGAGTGATCTGGAGAAACCACGGAAAACCCAAATCGGGATTCGAACCCACGTCCTCCCAAATGCGAGGCCTCAACGTTAACCGCTCACCCACCACGCTCTTCTGTAACTGTTCTATAGCTCTACAGTGGTGGCCCAAAACAGCAAGTAGATTTTCATTGACGAAAATATGATAGAGGGTAGTGCCCTGCTCAGTAATTAATGTAGGAATCAGCGCTAATTTAAGTATTTCCAAAATTACGTTAAGTCATAGTCAATATACGTACCTACTTCATTTTAGGGATAAGCGACATCATTGTTCACTGTTTTTGGTGTAGTTCAGATTCTGTTTTACACATTCGCCCAGAATAACTCCAAGACTTCTACAAAGATTAGACTTGAAATTTAGTATTAATGCAATCGTACATTAAGCAGGATCTTTTCAAAATTTGTTGTGACCATCAAATGCATACAGGAGGGAAAGATACAAATAGCAAGAGCAGGAGAAGATGTGGTAGACATGTGCTACCAATCAATTTCTGTTGTTATCAGTTCTTAAAAAGCCTGACAAAATTCTTTGCACATCTCGGAACAATAGAAGATTAAAATAAATCGTGTGCCAGTTGTTACTGATTAACTATGAGGGTGTTGTCGGGTTTTCCCGGGCAGGCTCTGAAGATTGTGGAGCAGCCGGATCGGCAAAACACATTTCGAGCCTCAAGGTGAACAGGTTGTGCGTGATCAGCATTTGTAAATACCAACAGCTTGTCGCATGCCGTGCGCGAAGCTGCTTCATCAACGCGGATAGATGTTCACATTTTTCTACCATTAAAGGTTTGGATTTACATCAGTGTAAACAAGAAGGTAGATAAATCTTGCCAGCATTTGGAATTTTTACTGAAAACCATGTTTTTGACACAAAAACATCAGAGTTCTGCTCAGGTTTCCCCGCTTCTTAATCTGACTTAGGCAAGGAAGAGTGACGGTCAGTGTAATTCGGAGATATCTCTTACGTTGGACCGAGCGTGGTGGTGTAACGGATAGCGTTCTGGCCTCGCATTCGGGAGGACGGCGGTTCGAATCCCCGTCCGGCATCCAGATTTGGGTTTTCCATGGTGTCCCCAAATCACTCCAGGCGAATGCCGGGATGCTTCCTTCAAAAGGCCATGGCCGAATTCCTTCCCATTCCTTGCCCCCATCCTTTCCCGTCTCTAAAGACCACGTTGTTAAAAAGGGACGTTAAACTGTTACAAAAAAAAAAAAAATCTTACGTTGCCAAGACTAGGTTACCTTCATTTAGTATACCTATATTTTTGAGGTATAAAAGGATAAAGTTCACTTTACCGTCCTGTGATAATGTTTGGTGACTTCAGCATTTGAACTGATGCTAAGTAGTCTTTCCCGCGTCCATCGCGGTGATGCATTAACGCATGGCTATAGCTGCACGAGAACAAAAGAAATGCAGTAGCCACTTATTCGTTTCAGATGGACACATCAACAGCAGGCTCGTAAGCGCAGGACTTCGCTGGTTGATAGATGGCCACGCTGTCTGTGAAGCAGTCGAGACTGCTGGTAGCGGTGAGGTCTCCACGGTTGGCGGGAGTCTGTGGTCAATGCTCCGCTGGCTGTTCCCAAAGCAGCAGCTGAACACAGCGGCTCAACCTATATCCGACCTCAATTCGGTTCAAGATTCTTGAAAGTAACTCCACGTGAATGCAAGTAGATTTTCCTAGAGGTTTGTAATGCACAATTCTCATCCTTTGTTTATAGGAATAAAATAAAAGATTTGGTTTTTTTGTCATATCAGCCAAAACAACCTTTAATTCATTTACACTATCCAACAAGCATGTTTCCACGAAAAACTGTGGTAGTGAAGTAAAGAATTAGCAGACGAATAACATAACAGATTGTGAGAGACTAGATGAAGTTCGGGAAGACAGTGGTAACAGTAGTTGACTCGATTTTTCATATGGTTGATATCAAACAATATCATAGACTGGTAGTTTTGGCCGTGCCTTAATGTACTGTGATTCGTCGAGGAGTGGCCATTAGAGCTGGAGAGGTACGGTAAAGAATCCAGACCTGCCCTTTGAAGGAACTATACTGGAATTGGCTTGGATTGATTTCAGGAAATAATGCAAAACAGAAATCTGGATGGTCGAAGTAAGAATCGAACATGCGTCCTACTGACTGCCAGGCCCGTGCGTTAAGCACTCATCCACCAGGTTCATACCAGGTGGTCCCTCGATATTTCGGCGTCATTGGAGATAAGCAAAGTGAATCACAGGTCTTTTAGTCAGAGATTTTAGTGTCATAGTTAGCAAACCGGGTAAAAATAACGAGTTATACTTGTGAGAGGGGATACTGACTTTAGCGGAGTGATGTTAACGGACAGTTAAAGTGAAACTATAACAGAGCTAATCAGATAATTTAACACCAAACTTGTGCAAGGACACCTGCTTGGAAAACTCTTATCTCCTCAACGGATATTATTTTTTTTATCTTAATTGGGCATTATTCATATGCACATCCGCTTTCTTTTCATTGCCTTCAGTACACAAGCAGACTGTTGATAACAATAGAAAAATTCATGCTGCTTGTTTCAGATGGTCTGAATCGTAATCAACGAAAATGAAAACAAACATTTAAAAAAAAAAATGATCATATGCAACGCACTGCATCCTACACAAGCGATGTATAAACAACCTGATTTCAAATCGAAGTATGGCTTCATGTGAAGTCAGATAGATTGTGCTGACTTACGTTTTAATCACAAAGGTTTACCTCAGTTTGCGTAACCGACCACGTTTTCATTCTCCACTTCTCATGAAACCAATATACGCAACCACAACTACAATTTCTGTTGCCTTGTCAGCTTATGACTTTCATATTAATATAAGAGTACATTATATTTCATTCTCGTTTTTTCTCAGTCTTTTTTACGTCTTAGACCCTAACTCTCTTAAACAACACCAATTATGCGTCAACTAGAACATAACTGCGAATCATTAATTCGTGATTACAGTAATACGAAGATGCTAACCTAAACTCTAAGTCAAAATAAGGACAGAGTAACACAAAAAAATCAGATATCTAGCTTAATTCCCATTCAAGCAAAAAAAAAAATTATTTTCCAGGAGACCCCAAAGTGTATCTCAGCCTCCGAGTAACAGTGTTTGGATCCGGCGCACATTCAAACTCTATCTTTTCTGGAATATGAACCATGGAGTGTTCATATCGAATTTCACTTAAACAAAATAGAGGTAAAAGTCATGAACTGATTCAAACGAACAAAAGGAAATTAATGAAAGTTCAGTAGACTGTATGATGCTTGGTAGTGTCACTATTGCCTTCCGCGCATTTGTCACTGTCACAATTGTATAACTACACGAAATATCCACAGAAATATAAAAAAGTGAAATTCAAATGAGGTTTAGAAAAAAATTCAACAAAGAACTAGATTTGACATGGGCCGTCAGAGTTTATGAAATCACAGATCATAATCTTCTTACAAGCGTTTTATTTTTGATTTGTTTGTTTTTTGCTTGACCTCCTTTTCTTTTTTAATGAGACAGTTCTAATTACCCGCCGGATTGTCTCTATATCAAGGGGGCGGTGTAAGTGTCACTATCTACTTGTGAATCATTAAAAATTTGTTCTGTACATTACGAAAATCGGGAACTATTCGACGTTCCTAATGGCGTGGATATACTACACAAAACAGCAAAAAAAAAATTCAGTCAACATCGCTAGTCAAAATATTTGATGTAACCTCTTTTGTTGAACGATTCACATTAGAGGAAATGTTGTCTATACCGCGCCCATTGGCAGTATGGATTCCATTAGCTTCATGGCCTACGCCAGGAAATTTCCAAGGTACTGCGTCAATGAAAGTAGTGTCTCCTGGCTGCAAGCCCAACAACGTTCTGCTGAGACGATACGCGCGGAAAGCGAAATTGCGACCGAGGCACGGGCGGCAGGCGGCGGCTTCAAGGCCGTGAATGTACTGTCACGACATGCGTGGCACGCGCCTGGGGCTCCCGCGGGTATCCACACACGGCTGATCGGCAACCTGAGAAACAATCGGCTAGGTGGGCATTTCAGCGTATCTATGGCTCAAGTAACAAGAAAGAAGGAATGTAGCATGGAGCAAGGAATATATGGAGACGACGCAAGGGACCTTCACCACGCACGGGAGTGAAACCGGGTAGAGAGAAGTGGCAGTGTGGTGGTCGCCATATTGATCGGCCGTAGAAACACGAGGAAAAGGCACAAAAACTTCAAGGGAATCATACGACAACCGTGGCACCGCAATTTGATGGAGGATTATTATGTAACTCGGCGAGACAGACCAAAAATGAAGAATATATATATATATTGATATCCTGCTTAGTTCTCGAGATATACTGTCTCAAAAGTGAGATGTTTTGGGCTGAAATTCTGAAGAAACATTTCCCAAGGTCAAATTTGGTGTTAGGTTCTGATGTAACAAGACTAGACAAATCGAAAATAAAGAATAAAATTTTCGAAATCTCGCTTAGATATACTGTCTCAAAAGTGAGGTGTTTTAGGTTGAACTTCAGAAGAAAACTATCACCAAAGTCAAATTTGATAACAAATTCTTATGTAACACGACGAGAAATATTGAAAGTAAACAATAAAATTTTTCGATATCTCGTTTAGTTCTCAAGATATGCTGACTCCAAAATGTCATAAGCTTAGTCATGGGCTTAGTATAAATTGCGATACGCGATACACGTTGTGTCACTAACATGGTGCTCATGAAATTACTTACAAATTGTTTGTCCCTTCTGGTACAGGCTGTATTTCAACCAACCCACATTTCCATTAATATTGTAGCTACAAAATCAAACTATGTAGACACACGTAAACACATGAAATGCATCGCGAACTAAATTTTGGGTAACAACAACGTTTGCTTCATCACGTTTCATAGTTCGAACAGCACAAATTATCATAATTAATTTCATCGTACACTTTCAGTGTAAACTGAACTGGACTAAAGCATGCAGGATACCATATTCATTGTATCGCGATGCAAACTTGACCCGCTTGTATTAGACATCCAACACTTGTTTACACAAGTCTAGCCTTTTATGTGCAAAGTAATAACATATGCTGATTGTCTACACTACATCAAAAAGTATTTGAAAACGACATTATCCTGTTCAGAGCAATGAATAAATCTATAACGATAGGTCCTAATGTTGCAGTTACCTAACAAACACTTCAAGAACAATAATTACAATGTGACTTAATTATGAAACGTTATTCCAGGTTGTTTCCTATCTTGTCTGTTTGTGCAACCTGTATGCAACACAACTTGGCATTATAGAAAACTTTAGAATACTAGAAAATGAAATATTCTCAGCAGCAGACACAGTGCAAACAGCCCAAAGTTTTAGGCTTATTCCTATGGCCGCCGCGCATGCGCAGTAGGAGACGAGTTTTTATATTGAGGTTTCAGAGATTTAAGCGTTATTTCGTCTCCATATATTCCTTCCTCCATAGAATGAAGCATCACATTTCATTTTCTTAGCTATAAAAATGTTCTGTTTCTCTTCTGCCGAGACTGTAAATTATAGCAAATGCGAACGAAAAAAAAAAAATGTCTTCTACATGCTGAATGATTTTTTGATTTCCCGTTCTTGTAACATTTATGAAAATGCAGAAAATATCTGATAACAATAAACAGTGGAATGTACAAAGCCTATGAAACAATGGAATGTTAGCTAACAGTAATAACAAAGTCATGTACCTGCGCTATTCCAAATGTCGTACTGCATATTGTCACATTTTTCATCAACCGCAAGAGCGCTCTGGTGGCTCAATCGTTATGGCGTCTGACTCTGGGTCAAAAGGCTCCAGGGTTCGAGTCTCGACGGGGATTTTCATAAGCCCTTAACCCGACCTTCACCCTATGGCATAGCTTGCAGTGTAATATAGAGGCGTGGTTCGGATTCCACGTTAAATTAGTAGGGTCCCCTGAACCCGGTAGGATTGCCGGGTTAGGTTAAGGCGGCTACTACAAGGGCCGAATGGGCAGCAATAGAAACCCTGTCACCAGGTCATTATGACCACAAGGGAATTATACTATCAACAGTAATAAATATAAAAGAATAAATGTTGTCACCTTGAAGTAAAAAAATGATTTATTCTTAACTGTACCAATAAAACGTAAATCAGTAATTTTTACCCATTTTATCTGCAGTTAATCGACAGTGATCAACGACCAGCAAAAATATCTGAAGGATTTACTCTAGTCGAAAATTACAGATCTACGCTAAAACGGTGTTCAAAATTTTATTACCTGGGCCCATATGTAAAATAGGATAGCTGTACCATATTTTTTTCAATTTGGGGTGCACGGAGTGGGATCTAGTATATACATGTTTATTATTTCCGATCTCTGCCAACGAGCAAGGCCCTTCCCAATTATGCTTACGAATTCTCTCTCAGCGTAAAAATATAACTATTAGCAGTGGATAATCCGGATTAAGGATTTTTTTACTTATGGCGCTATGCCTCGTTCACGTCGACGTCATTAGAGGCCGGATCGAGACTAGGGACTAAGTGTACTGGAAGGAATTCGACGTTGGCCTTTTGAAGGAAAGCATCTCGGCACTTCGCCTGGAGTTATTTTGTAGAAAACATGGAAAACCCATATCTGTATGCCCGGACGGGGATTCGAACCAGCGTCCTCCTGAATAGCGAGAACATTAACCGCTCACCCACCACGCTCAGTCGTATTAAGGAACCGTAAATGCTATTAACTACTAATTGATATAGAAAGGAAACAGTAAATAGTAATTGCATATATCGACAACTATGTTGAATGTGGAATCTTTATGCTTCCAGGTTTGTAATCTCGACAAATTCACAAGACGATATTGTTTCGTTCAAGCTTAGAATTGTATATAGAGATTTTCCAGATATTTTCCTTGAAGGATGCATAAATTACTCAGCCACAGAATAGCATTTCTGAAATGAGTTTAATCTACAGTTTTTGTCATTAATACGGGATTTAGTGAGTCTTGGAACCAAGAAGCAATTATTCTATTGAAAGTCTCTTAGTTCTTGTAGTTACTGTGGTTCTATAATGCATCCTGGCTCTTATTGGCACAATTTTTTAATTTTTTAGATTCAAGAACTACAAAGTTCTTTAGTTTAGATTTTAAGCCGACGAAATCTTCCAGAGTTCATATAACAACAGTCTCAAAAAATTGTCTTCTAAATTATCAGACTACTTGATTCGATCGAATGCTGACGAATAAATTGTAAATTGTCACATTTTAATTTTATCTGTTTCTTTTCACATATATTCATAAAAAAAAAGTGTCCTCCACGTGTGTCAGATGGTGGAGCGGTCACATAAGCTTCTGAATGCGTCTTTTTGGACTTCCGCAAAGTCAATGGGCTATACACACTCGCCTGTTCAGATTCTTGCGGTTGATATACCCTCGTAGTAAGTGAGGAATATGTAAACCAGCACATGTTATAGATTCATGCAGTGTTTAGAGGGTGCCATGGTGATTCCCACAGAGAGAATAAATTCCTGGAATAACACCCACACCTCAGTGTGAACAAAATTCTAGATCTTGGGTGGATTACGTACGTTTTTTGAACTCCATACCATCGAGAAAGTCAATAGATTCCCACGCTAATTTTAAACCTTAAGAACTAAGGTACTATCATACTGTCACATCAACTACATATATGAATATCTTCATTCGCCGGCTCATAAAGTCATATGACAAAAACTACTTCTAAATTAAACAGGTGCGTCTGGAACTGCGTGTAATTTACTTCCGTTGACTATAGCGTCGTACTTGAAGCAGCAGCCCGATCGTTGAGCGGTATCCGGCGGAATACAGTTTCACTTTACGGATCACCAGACAGGGGAAAAAGTCTGCTTTGAGGCGTCACAGTGTCAGAGTATCTTTCACTTTTGACTTACAGTTAATATCATGTTAAGCTGTTGATTATATTGCAAAGTAAAAATCGTATTGAAAATGTTTTAAATATAAAATAAGCAATGAATTGGGCTAGTAACGGAAATTCTTCACATCTAGAGGCAACGTTTGAACGAGTGGCCAAAAGTCAAAAAAAAAAAAAAAAGATAACAATCAATAAAATAATTTCTCCTGTGGTAAACTGCAAAGGCCCCAATACATGACTACTGTCGTAGTTTTACTTTGGATATAGTCGCGCTGTTGATCAATATCCTCAAGCCTTGCTTACGTTTATAGTTTGTACCAAAATAGAGAAAGAAATCAAATGTATGCTCAACTGTGCCTGTTCTAACTAAAGGTCAAAAGGAAAATTTAAGCTAATGTTTCTCAAAGCTTATTTCATTTTTTGTTCTTTTCTTTTCTGCTGTCGCGATATCTACCAAGATATGTAATGGCTCTTTTTAATATTTTCAGCATCAAGTATTTGATTAATGTATGCATCCATTAAGAATATAAACCATAAGCTAGGAAAACTACAATGTTAAGTTCAACATTTTGTGGGATTCATGTTCTTTTCACTCAGAGCAGTGGTTCCAAATTAGTTTTAACCCGGATACCACTTCAAGAAAGAACTCAACCTTGAGTACCCGTTGTAGCTGAAATTATAAATAAATGTATTAAAATATATTGGGGCTATAGTATTGTTTTGGTATCTGGTTTTTTTTTCAGTTATCATAGTGTTTACCTTAGACAAGGGCGTACCCCTTGAAGCAAGCTCTCTTAGTGCCGGGGGTAAGTGTACCACTAATTGCGAACCAGCCTTAGAGGATACACTGTTGATGTTACAAACCAAAACTTACATAACAGCTCTTCGAATGTTAAGATTGAAAAGGTTACTAAGAAAATTTCGTAGATATTATGTTGAACTGTTATTTAATATTTGTGATCTGAATGAAAAATAAAATGTCTGTATGCCATGACAAAATACGTCTGACTCTGTTTGAATCCAGTCGATGTTACAACAATAATTCTCATAGTAGTAGTACGTAATTAACTCGGCGACCGAGTCAAAGATACACTTTCCACGCAAACGAAGCACAAACATGATAAAGCTTTACACAATTTGCATAACGATGGAGCAAACATTGAGCGCAATGTTCAAGTTCTCCCTTTAACGGCACATGCGTTTTATTTTTGTTTCTTATTTTAACGACAAGGCAATATGTAACTGGATAGATGAACATGGAATAAAGATAAATGCCAAAAAGAGTCAGCTTATTAGGAACACTGATAAAAAAAAACTAAAGGTTGTTTATGCTTATAGGATAGGGACAGAATTGCTTGTTGAATGCTTGAAGTGTAAATATCTTGACATAATATTTGATCATAAACACAACTGAAGATGACCCTTTGGGCAGTTCGTATGAAAAGTTTACTTATAGGAGAGGGTGATGAGGGAATGTTCTAGAGAAGTAAGGGGATTACGTAACAAAACTTTGGTCAGACCATTACTTGAATATGGTGGTTCATTTTGGGTATCAAATATATGAGTTGGATGGTGTGCAAGGGAAAGCAGCTAGATTTGTTTGTGGAAATCGCCACAGAACCAAATCAATAACTGATGTGATAAAGGAGCTGGACTGGAAGTACTAGAAGGCACGAGGAGAGTGAAGAGAGTGCTGGGAGAGTATAATGGGACTTGGAGGAATATTGGTAGAAGAATTAGGGATAGTGCATGGAAAGGAAACAGATGATAGATGGAAGATTACTTATTTCTGTTGTTGGACCTACCAGGAGCAAGTTTTCACTGTTCTGGATAGCGTGTTCTTGGTCGAGATCTTCTTTAAGCAAAGCGGAGTGTTTATGGTATAAATACAGAGACTGGTCGGGTCTGCGTCTTGCCGTCAGACCGCCGTGTGAAGCAACGCCACAGGCTTTCTCTAACACATCCTGTTTTCTCTTCCACTCGACACTACACGCAAAACAGGTAATATGTCAGCGCTTTCCTCAAAATTAAATTAATAATTCTGAAGCCGGGAGATATTCACTGACCTAGCGTGGTGGGTGAACACGATCACTTTGGCATCGCATTTCGGAAGACGAGGGTTCGAATCTACGTCTAACCATCCAGATTTTGGTTCTCCATGGTTCCCGAAAATCGTTCCAAACAAATTTCTGGATGGTCACTTCAAAAGACCATGGTCGAATTCCTTCCCGCACCTTGTCCCTATCCTTTCCCGCCTCTATTGACTTCTACGTCGACGACAAAGATATAGCAAAAAATAATAATAATAATAATAAACGAACAATGACTAGGTGTTGTAAATCGATATGTTTGATTTTCTGTGGTCACCAACGCGATGGTCAAATTAATTTGTTTACTCGCTGAGGAACTGCATGGAGATTGTAGCATAGTATTAGGGATTGCAATCTAGCAAAGCGGGATCCCGCATTCCCGCAACATTAGACCGTCCGGCGGATGCCGCACAAAATTAATCGGACAGGTAATCCGCAAAATACGGCGAAAACGTGCGTTCGTCTGCGAGACTCGCTGCCCCACTCGGTCTCTGTTGGATGTATTGCACTGTTTGCGTGTACCCTTGCAACTGGCATCTGACTCGTGTGAACAAAAGTTTGTTTTTGTCAACCTTCGTCATTCGTAAGTAAATAGATCGACTTTTATATATTCATTAAAACTTACGTTTGTTTTGACTGCACATTTCTATAATTTTAGATATGTTGCGTATTTAGTACGATTTTCTAACTGTTTAAAAAGTATTTTTTGTGTATCGCACACGTTATCTGAATTACACAGTTAAAGCTTTTTATTCACGGTTTCATTATTCCCATTTTCTGTATTTGCAGACCAAGTAATTGTGATAACTTCCTGTATCTGCAGCTGAAAATTTAATTACTCGTTAATACGAAACTAATGTTATCATAATTTTAACGACCGCATAACTATTTATTTAGCAGCTATCAAAATGCAACTGTATATCCATTGAATTATTGTTGTTTTTGTCGCCCCCTCAATGCTTTTGGAACACATGTTCTTTGATGAAAACCACCTGCTTAAATGTGCCGCTCTGGTTTTCAATTAATCCCTCTTAGGATGATTTGGTCAATCACCACAGTACATTATTTTTGAGTGAATAGCATGTGTCCTTTCAACTCCTTGTTATTTTTTCGATAAAAGACAATAAAAGTTATAATGAAATTTTCACGGCTGTATAGACGAATTGGGTTGTAAAAACACCATACTTCGATGGCTGCCTCCGCCTTGTTCCTCACGTGTGAAATTTCGTGTGTTTACAACGCAATCCGGGGATACTCCCGCGAGGACTTCATTGCAATCGCAAGCCGATAAAGTCTCCTTTCTTACATAAAAGAAAATAATTTCCACCCTAAAAAAGTCCTCACGCCACTTAAATTAAAACAGAAATACTTGGACAGTTTACGTATTGGTGAGTATTTTATTTTAATAACAATTAATTAACTATAAGATCAATAAAGGAATTAGGAGACACAATAATGAATCCCACAAAATAATTCTTGTAAAAATAGGCAAAGTTTCGTGCTTGTGCAGTGACAAAAGGTTATGAGATATTGTTCTGAGCCAAGTCTACACTTTACAGAGTATATTCATTTCACTTTGTGAAATAGAATGCATGCTCTCGGTATTATAGAACGTTTATTCAAAATTTAAAAAAATTAAAAACTGGTGACTTGGCATACCATGTTTTTAAACTGATCTGATGTATTTGTAAGGCACATAATATGACGTAAAACTGAATACCTTCCATTGTTGATTATTTATTTAAAAATTGGTTTAGATTTTTAAAAAAAATATAAAACCTCGAAATATCTTTAAGATATGCTAAAAATTTTGATGTAATTTTGCCAATAAAATATTGTTAACTGTTAATTTTTATCATCTAACATTAAAATTGATTTATTAATTTAATCAACAGACGTTAATTGTTTAATATATTAACGCTTTAAATAACTATGTTTTAAAAATGTGCCAATCCCTCTGGATCCCCGGAATCCCGCGGGATTGGTGAAAATCCTGCAAAAATATCGCGGGATTGAAAACACTGCGGGATTGCAATACTTAATTATAATTTATTATCTTTCAGCTTAGCTGTTATATCATTCATCATATTGCAAGTGAGTACATTCTACCGAAAGTTAATGTTGTCAAAAGATATGCATCAACCTTTGCGATATTTTAATCAAGCACCTTTCTCAGTTCAGTGACTACAAAGTAGGTGCATTAGACTCCTTCATGCATTATGAAACCATCAGACACACTACTGCTTAAATTGTGCGTTACTCGTATTTTATGAGCGATCTGCATCGCTCACTCGGTGCAACAATGACATAACTAAAAAAAACACATACACTAAATTATTAATCACTGTAGCATTAATTTAGGCGTAACGAAAATCAACGTTGTCCTCGGGCCTAATTGACACAACTTACATGTGAGATTAAAGGTGTAACGTGCTCAGTGTTTGGCACTGCTTGTATTTTTTTTACGTGAAGGGGTGAGTGTCTGAAGTTATTTTTGTGAAAGAAAACTTGGCTTCGATAAAAATATCTTTACAACAGAGAAATTACTCGATTTTACATTCTGTTTTACCTCCGCGAAAGGGTTATCTTTCAAGATATTACTGTTCTCTCAGTAATTAGCAATAGATATTAGAAATGTTGAACAGATACTCGTATAAGTGATTACGCAACGGTATAGCATTTCATGAGCTACGGAGCTAATAAACTCGCAACATATGTTGATGAAACAGGTATGATGTTTATAATTATCTCACATTCATCTTATTAGATATAACGACATTAAGTAACATTAGATAATTTATTCTGTCTAATAAATGGGTTTTATTCGATTACTGTTGAATTAGTATATGTTTGTTTTCAAACAACCAAAACCGCTAAATTCTAGCCCATGTTCTATTGTAGCTGACAATTTTTTCCTTCTGATTTAAGATCTTGTAGAAGGCTTAAGACCAATCGCCCACTGGTACCGAATTCATTCGTCCGTGGGAGTCAACGTTCTTCTACAGCCCTTGAGCTGCAGAATTCTAGATTGAAGTTTTTGCCTGTGTGGCATTTCCTTCATTTTCGCGAGATGTTGTTTATTGTATGTATTTCTCTGTGACCAACTGGTCAGCTATATACGGCCAAATACGCTCGTATGAGCGACTAATACCAAGACAGGTAAAAACATTGTTACACGTCAATTGGACACGACCTACTCGGCCGTATACGGTCGAATGACGGACGGATCCCATTGAAATTGGATTAATCAGACGTATTCGGCCGAATCGCGAACACCTGTTGCTCTCCTGATAGACAAATCCGCATTTTTTTCTTTTATTTGATCTTCATTCGTACTTATAATAAAAATATTTGTGCGTCTACGCAGTTACGGCTTTAGCACATGAAATGTGGGTGAACACCAAAAACCACGTTTGTGCATGAGAAATTCAATCCTTTGAAGCACGCGTGTACCGTGAAATAACATTTTCAGTACACCTGTACCGAAAAGTACCAACTTTACGGCACAATGATGAAGTCTCAACACATAGATACACGCAGCAGCGGAGGGTCATTTTCAAATTTGAAGTTGATCAAATACAGGCTTCAAATCTCCATGTTAGAATACAGACGCAACTTTCTGAGATAACTAGGGAAATTTCCACCAGAGGTATGCTCCTTCGAAATTAAAATAGTAATAATAATAATAATGTGATATTTTAAGACAGTTAAGTTATGAAGGTATCAGTAGCTTCATTAGTATGAAGTGTAGGAGCAAATCAATCAGCCACTAAGGCAAATCCGAGTTGTATGTAGTAACTAAAATAACATACAGACCTTCAGTACTATATTTTTTATCAATGCACTTCTATACATTTTATATCAATTTATTTGAAACGTAAGTTTTGGATTGTTTGGGAAAGTACTGTGTTTTAATTAAGTATGAATACAATTTACTTATTTTTTCGTTCCTTCTTTTTTTACCTTGCTTTTTTCTTATATCTTTATTTAAAATAGCAATATGTAATTGTTTAACACCGAAATATTGATTTTTGCATATTTGGCAACATAGACAAGAATCTCAACTTTGCATTCTTTTTCTTCTATAATTGTTCAGAGCAATGTTAATAAATTATATTGAATACCTTAATGATTTTCAATTGTTTTCATTTTTATCTCAACAATTCTGTATACTTCTATATACGATATAGTAAAATTATCTACAATTTAATAATAAATTTCAAATGTTTATCTTAGGTTTTTAGTTAGAAAATTGTTATAAAAGGCGAGGTTAAAACTGAAAACTTTAGCAGGGGAGGGCACACATAACACATTTAGCCTAAGGGTCCACACATCCTAAATACGACCGACGTTCGTAATATTTCGCGAAGGTAAGGTAAATTCTGTTTTACGAAATGTTAAGTCACTGTACATTTTGTAAAAATGCCTCGTTCACTTGATGTCGAAGCTACACTGACGGGTCGGAGGTAATTCGGCTGTAGTGAACGAGATTTAATGGGACGAGCTGGTCGGCCGTAACTTCGGTGTTACTCGGACGAATACAGTTCGGACGAAATTCGGTTTCAATGGACGACCGGCCTAAGGGTCACTAAGGGAACAATTTGTTTAAATACTATAAGTCTTATGCTGATGTATGTTTTGATATTCTCACGGCTATAAGTTTACCCCTAAACTGGATAGCGTTACCAAAGACCATCTTGCAGGAACGAATGAAACCTATAATCAGAATGGCCGACAGACAGGTGGCGTGCTGAGATGCGAAATTGCTGGAAGTAACACTCCCATGTCAAGTACCGAGTCGCCAAGTAAATCATGTCGTCTGGCGAGAATAGCAGTGTGGTGGCTCAGAGGTTAAGGCGTCAGACTGGAGCTCAAAAAGTCTCTGGTTCAAACTCCGGTCTTGGCTGGAATTTATTTTCAAAGACAGTTAACCGACCTTTACCTCTGGAACAGCTTGCTGTGTAATGTGAAGTACGCCAGAACGCTTCCGTGGTTTAGATTACACGTTAACTTGGTTGTGGGTTCCCTAAACCCGGTAGGGTTACCAGGTTAAGTTTGTTACCAACGGAAAAGGACGGCGAATCGAAAATCCTGGCAGCCGAACAATCAATCGGGATCTCCCGGCCAACAAGGCCATATGGTGATTTGTTTTATGGTCGTGGTTGTGCAAGTAATTAGCTCGGATTATGAGAATATCAATTGGAAATATTATCTGGTTACTGAATTTACTACGTATCAAAAAGTCATAAGGAAAATTCTATGTTTGGAGCTTAGCAGGTCATAGACGCCTATTTGCGGAGTAGACAGATTCAGAAGAACAAGAAAAGAAACGCTTGAAATGTGGTAATTTTCTAAACAATAAGTTAATTGATAAATTAACTTGTTTTGGAAAAGACAGATGAGGAAAGGATTTTGTAAGAGTTTTGCAGAAGAAGACTTAGGAGGGTGGTTAATATTTAGAGAAGTGCTGTTAAATTTATCAGTAGCTGCCACAGTAGCCCTACAGAACGTGAAGCAGGTAATTGAGTTTTACGAGTACAATGCAGGAGGTATGTGAAGATCAAGAGGTTATCGCAACGAAGAAACAGGTGAATGATTGCGTCAAACCAGTCAGACACTAACCACAAATCGAAGTGGCAAAACGCGATTACGTAACAAACGTTAAAAAAATTGCTTAAATCGCTTTGTTCTAATGTTAAACACAGTTACGCATCAAATTTCTAGATTGAAATACACTTGCTGTCTTCTGCTTATGTAAAAGATAAGAAAATTACGACCTGAAATAGGGGTATATTCATGTGGTTTGAAATATAGTACTCTAAAACTGTTAAGAAGTGGTACTGCAATTTTGAAGATATATGTGTATAAAGACAAGTAAAGTCTGAAAAGATTCTTTGCATCAGAGCCACTAAAGTTTCGATTTACAGACAAAAGAATGCAATTGCAATGAAATAACGAAAGTGAGAGTGATAGTAATGTATTTGTCATTACATTCTCTGCGTTCATTAAAAATAATTGAATGCTTCCCGTATACCTGAAACGGGGGTATTGTTACGATTGCCTGTAAGTGAGTACTGTAGGCAAACCCGCGGTACTCCTGCCAGGCTGTATGCCTCTCGCATGTTGATTCTCTCCTGGCATTTAGCATCTACGCGACAAGTGGAACACTGTTCGCTTCCAAGGCTTCGCATATGTTACCTGTAAACAGGCGTCCCATTTCTTGCAACAACAAACTCGTTCTCGTAGCTGTGGTCTCAGATACGACACGCTATAACGACGGAGAATTGCCTTTAACTTAATTTTGACACTATGACATGTAATAGTATTTAGATAGTGGTATACAGGTGGAAATACATTTTTAACTATAAAGCTAGTAAATTTGAGCCCCTCATATTCTTTTCCCGAAAATAACAATCTGCAATGTCAAGTAAGTCAATAGTTTTTTCGATATTATCAAAACTACAAAGATTTCACCCGAATTAAAAATCATTACCCTTTCTCCTAAATCGCTACATAAGTATGATATGAGAAAATATTTGTAGATTTAACTAGTAGCATCTTTTTATTCTACATTAATAATTAGAAATATTGCTCACACTGAATTTTGATTCTCTGTCGAAAGCAACAACGAACTCCCAGTACAAGTTACAATCATCTCAACATTAGTATCGTCTGAATAAAACCAAATGTCTACCTCAGTGGTATATTATGTTATAATAAATGTTTGTTATGAATGTGTATTGATGACATTTTTCTCACCCAAATATACGTTGTAGAATCCAATAATTGAGCAGGTATGTCAAAAATAATAGGCATTTGTAGCAAAGTAGAAAACAGGATGTGCACTCTTATTAGTCATGCGTTTGTTGTTTTCCTGCATCTTTGGTCTTGTACGGTTACTTAGTCTCAGAAAGCATATCATTCTGTAAAATTAAACATAGTAAATATGTCTATAACACACAATGATAAAACAGTTTACTTCCAATCAGGTTGTAACCAGAGTTAGCGAGTTGTGAACGAATACGTCGTAAAAACACTTGAACGGGGGTTGATATTTCCTCGATTGACATAGCGACCATAATTCAGATTTCACTTAAACATGTAGATCCTCTCTACCCCGAAGGATATCACTCATCCCACCAGAGAAGCTCATTATGCCCCACACTGAAATTGCCACTTACTGGACGAATTACCATTCTGTTGTTTTATGCTGTTTATTACTTTACGCCTCGTCAACAACGAGGTCATTAAAGACCGCGAAGGTGTGGGGAAGAAATTCAGCCACTTCCTTTTGAAGGAACCACCCTGGCATTCACCTGGAATGATTTCGGGAAACCATGAAAAACCGCAATCTGAATGGCAGGACGAGGATTCGAACTCACGTCCTCCGATTGCGAGGCTACTTACCCTTCGGATTCTTCCAGAAAACAATATCAATGGAAGATGCTTAAGTAGAAACATGAGATATGAAGGGTTGCGGTTTGATTTGGAGCATGGCCTGCGTTTATTTACTTTTGATGCCACACTTGTGACAGTATAATTCTAAACACTTTCAGGTACAACTTCACAGAAAAAAAAAGTACACTTTGAGTTTGCTTGATGATCCAAGAAGCCAAATGTCTTGTTCCCTATAAAAACGATTGTAATAAAAATCATCCAATGTAGATACACTTGCAGTTGATTGCGGGAAGGACAAGAATATTAGAAATGATATACCTGTTAACAGACTGGAGACTGGAGGACAGCGTTGCTGTACTATCCTTGGCAACATCGAGAACTGAACCAAAGTTAATCTCGCTGGTACTCCGTCCGGTGTTTCGGGGCTAGTTTCTCCGTCTCCCAGAAAGTAGAGCGGTGCCTCTGGGTGTTATTACTTTAATGGGCGGCGCGTTCTTCGTCAATAAGGCCGAACGCAAGAATGCCCAAGGTCGGTAGGTGGGACTGGACACCGGTCGCATGAATGGGGCCTTGGCTGTTTTTTTACACCGCGAGTCCAGTCTGCTCTGCTGTGGATTGCTACGCGGCTCGCTGCCCACTTGCGGCGGCTTTCTCTGACACTCATTCTCACGGCTGAGAGCGAGCCAAATGAAACCGATGACTCTGCGAGAAATAGAATTGTGTGCCCGGCTGTCTAATGAGACTTTGCCCAGTCCCTCACACCTATCTGTTATTAGTTCTCGATCCGCTCGTGACAGTAACAAGCCTTTTGCTTGGAAAGAAATCAAAACGTCCACCATTCTTGGTACTGTGAATTCTGAAACTCCACTCTTTAATATTCAAATCGATACAAAAAAAATCTCGAAATTGGAATTAAAGTTTCGATCTACAGAGCATGCGGGTACACAATAGACGCAACTTTAAATCTCACGACCAACCATCGAGAATCCTATCTTCTGCGAATGTTGGGACACTCCCGGCATCCAATAATTCTAAAACACACATCTTTACAAGGCTTACTCGATTCGCAAACAGTTTGCAGTAACCTAAACTGTCAGCAACTAAACTTCATTTCGCTCAATCTCGCGGAAATTTCTGTTGTTTCCTAAATGAAACAAGAGAGAAGAAAGAAAAAAAAAACAAAAAAAAAAACAAAACAAACAAAAAAATACGAGAGTCATTTAAAACTTGAACATCCACTGACTTGTAATAAACACTTTTAATTAATTTCAATCATCTTTCTGTTAGTTAACAAAGTGTTCATCATATGTAACAGCTAATTTCAAAAGTGTATCCATTTAACTTAAGTTTCTACCTTAACATTCTGAGTGGAAGATGTTTAAACAGAATCCTTGGTGGATAAAAGTCACGTGGTGACGATCGCATAATCACTTGCTACTCTCTCATGACAGAAACCCATTACATGCAGCTGTGGGACTCCTGCATCCACTTCCAATGTTGTTGTATACAATGACTGCTATAACCTTGGCTTTACGGCGCTGTAATATTTTTTAAAGAACTTCACATGGTATGAATCGGAGATAACTCCCTAATCACACATTGTTTCGCGACAGTTCGTATTAATAAAAATGGCTTTACTTTCACTCATTTACCGTTGATAAATGTAAGCATTAAGCAAAAATTGGGTATAAACATGTGGTATGTTTACAAAAAAAATTGTGGCAAATAATAAAGATGGATTCTAGGATTCGAATGTTCAGTAAACAAGATTTACTTGTATATAATTTCGCAAACCTAATCATTCGCTACAGATCAATTTGTTTGTTTTTCCAAGTCCTGCGGTATATTGTACCGTTATAAAGACACGAAGTGATAGTGAATGTTCATATCTCACACTTCAGTGGCACGGTATCAGGATGAATGGAAACGAACCATTGTAACTGCTTTATTATTATTGGTGGAGTGATTGCATGTACCAACGTAACCTATCTCGTCTAATTAAATTTAGATTGGCCAGGACGGGTAAACGAAGTTGTTAACATTCAAATTGACAGAGTTGTAATCAATCGAAAACATACTTTTGGTGACAGTAAAAGAAAAAAACTAATCTTTCTGCTACTGCTATATGCAACATTTGCCCAAAAAGGTAACAAGTGGGAAACAAAGTCACTGAATTTTTATTAAGCATTTATTAAAGCATATTCAAGGCCCAGCAGCTGACAACAGAAACCACCCAGCTTCACATGATTCTTGTAGACGAATCACTTTGTTCTGTAACAAATCTTTTTTCAATGGGGACATTTCGTCGTATCTAATAGCTCTTTCAATAAAACGTAAAATTATGTTTCCCCATTTCATTAATCTGATCACTGAAACACGTTTTGGGGCGCCAGATGCAGATTCTGCTGCTGGGAAAAACATACCTGAGGTGAAAAAATAATCCTGAAAAGTGGTTCTTTTTTATGTTTTCTGTTACAGCAGTCAGTAAAATACAACCAATTACTGTCCACCAAATTCTCATTTGACAAAAGATGTTTCTAGCAATAGAACATATTCCATGCAAACAGTTAGTTTATTTTCCTGAATCACTATTTTATTTTTTTCGACGTAGGACAGACTGTACGTAGCACAGTAATCGGGCAAGATTTCGATTTAATGGTTTTAAGGGATTCGTCACGTCTTTATTACCCTTTAACATCCATAAACTATTACGTTCATAACTTTTGTATATGTGTTCGTATGTTTTCCACCTAGGGCTTGTTGCAAGTCAAGTAATAAATGCGTCGGTTTGTACGAAATTTCGAGAAAAAAGATCGCAGTTATTAACTACCGTTGTGATTCAGTTTTATGACCCTCCATTTAAGATCTCGTAAGCTGTAGGTTTACTTCATAAACACTTAGAAATCATACACTAAAATCTTCAGTATGAAAAACTGCAGCGAATTTGGTAACATTGCACCAGATGTAGCATGGTATCCTGCCGCGGAAAGCAACAATCTGAGTAATTACGTTTCGATTGGCATTGTTGACAGTAGCCTCTGTGTCACCCACCTGGTCCACGTGGCGTAGTCCTGCTGCCGGTGCTGGGCCGTGTGTCCTCGACGGATGCCTGAGCGGTTCTGCGGCGCAGGTGAACCTGCTCGGCAGAGTCCACCGGCGGAGGGGAGGAAAGCCGCCGCGCGCCGGCCAGGCACTTGCCGTCCGCCACTTTTACTCAGAGGCTTGTCTGTCGAAGACTGGGCTCGTCCTTTGCATCCGCAAATAAACAAAAGAATTTCGTCTTTGAACTGTTCTCTCTCGTAGACGCCGCATAGGTAGCTAGTGCGTTTGAAGAGAAAGAGGGGCCAGCAACGCTCTGGCCTCGCATTCGGGAGCAAGCGGGTTTGAATCCTCGTCCGGCCATCCAGATTTCCATGCTTTCTGTAAATCACTCCAGGCAAATTACGGGATGGTTCCTTCAAAAACACATGGCCGAATTTCTTCCCGTTCCTTGCCCCTAATCCTTTTTCGCCTCTAATAACTGATAGTGTTGATGGTTACAGTCAGAATTTAGATTGTTTGCAGATGTCATAATGGCATATAATTGAATCAAAATAAGAGAAGAATGTGAAGAGCTGATGGGTAAACCTGGATAGAATATCTAAATGGGTAGGTCAACATGGAATCAAGATAAATGCCAAGAAGAGTCAGCTTATTAGCTACACGGATAAAAAACTAAAAGTTGTTTATGATTATAGAGTGGAGCAGAATTGCTTGTTTAATTATGAATATAAGGTGGGGAAAGAATTGCTTGCTGAAGACTTGAAATGTAAAGATCTTGGAATTACTTTTGATAACAAACTTAACTGGGCAGGACACATAGGACAGGTGGTAGGAAAAGGTTTCAAAGTTCTGCACTTGTTGGAGAGAGTGATGAGGGGATGTACGAGAGAAGTCAAGGAATTGGGTTACAAAACATTGGCCAGACCATTGCTTGAATATGGTGGTGTAGTGTGGGACCCACATTTCAAGTATCAAATACAGTACATGAGTTGGAGAGCATGCAAAGAAAAACAGCTAGATTTCTTTTTGGAAATTATCGCAACTCCCAGTCAGTATTTGATATGATAAAGGAGCTGGTCATTGGAAGACACGAGAAGGGCGAAGAGAGTGCTGTTAGTGTATAAGGTATATGTTGCTGATGGGGCTTGGAAGGATATTGGTCGAAGAATGAGGAATGATGCATGAAAGGAAAGAGATGATAATGACCACAAACTGGCACTCGATTTCATGCATAAGTGAATGAGGAAATTTTCTTTTGTGGGTATGGGTGTCAGTGATTGGAATAAATTACCAAGTGAAGTGATGAGTAATTTACCAAAAACGTTGAAGGAATTTAAAATTAAAATTCGTAAATCGTATCATTCCAATCATTTTCCTTCTCTTCAGTTCTTATCTTCAACTGACTGTACTCTAACTCTCCACTAACGAATTAACCAATCATGCTTCTCTTAAACTTTTCTTCTTTCTATCTGAGTGATTCTTCCATTAATGACTTAACTCACCCACCATTTCCCAAATATGTTTATTTCGTAGATTAGCTGTCAGCTTCGTCCTATGACATCGCATTTCAAATTCTTCAGTTTTCCCTCTTTTTGGTATTACAGAAGTCCGAGAGTCGCTTCAGTAAAGTGCTATACGACATAAGCAGATTTTTAGAAAGTCTTTCCTGTAACGTCGTTCAGTATTTCGAATTGAAAGGGCTATCTGTTTTAAGAAGTCTCTTTTCCTAGTGCTGTTCTGCTTTTGAGGTAGTTTTTGCTTCGATCCTCAGTTGTAATTTTACAGTAGTTTTTAAATGACAAAAGTCGTAGTTTATAGTTAATCTGCTTTTACTGTTATAATTTTAGCTATAGTAGGTGAATTTAGTCTTACATGTAGTAAAAATTCTTCTCTTAGTGTTTTGTTCATGTCGATTCTCAATATCCTCGCTAACCTGATAATATCGTAGCATATCCTGCTTAGTGATTGTTTCCCCTTCTTTATAACCCCTTCAAGTGCTTCTTTATCTCACTTCTTGGCCATACGAGTTGAATATTAGGACTCACACAACATTCTTTTCAATAGTTATTGCCTATTTTTATTATAACCAACTGATTCTCTTGTTTTAAAGTTATTAATTTATTTCTCTCAGTGCGAAAACATCTACAATCTGCAGTTCACATTTAGACCCACCCTATTTCCTAAATATAAAAGTGTAAACGTGATGCTTATACAATATGTGGCTCCTTCTTTCATTTTCTTGAAGTGTTCAATTGGTAATCGTGTCATGTATAATCTGGCGAAAGCATTATTCTAATACATTTCATCTGTTAGAACTTATGTTCGTCTATGTTTCTAAAACGAGTTGGTCTTCTTCTACAGGATAAGTCGCTCAAGCAAGCTCACAAACTCTAGCGGAGTGACCAGTAATATAAGACCGCATGGACTCATGGAGGAAGGAAGCCTCCATGCTTCGTTTTGATTAAAATTCGGCCAACGTTTCATTGTGTCGTGTTTACACCAGAAGAGTTTATTCGATCTATTTTGTGTTTTGTTTGTTTTGAGTTCTGAACCTTGCCAGCACTCTTTTGAACTGTGCCTGGAAGATACAAAGTAAACCTGTGTTATGTAAAGAGAGATCACTACAAGGTGTCGAGGCGCTTGCTAATAATGTCGTCCATTTTGCTGTCACACTAATAGTGACCAGATTTCAAACCACGGCAGCACACGAGGTTTTGATAAACTCTGCCTCTGTACTTTCGTTACTGGCAGTGCTTGATATAAGTTTATTGTCCATTAACTATCATGTATACAAATTCTACATTAATGTGTAACTTGCTATAAGCGGTAAAGTTAATGACAGGGAAGCGTTCTTACAGAACTGATAGACGAACTGAACTTGGTCTTGTTAAATGACGGTTCGGAGACTAGAATACCACGACCAGCAGGAAGAAAATCAGCTGTCGCTATAACTCTTATCCCTCCGGAACGACCGAGCGTGGTGGTGTAACGGCTAGTATTCTGGCCTCGCATTCGGGAGGACGGCGGTTCGAATCCCCGTCCGGGCATCCAAATTTGGGTTTTCCATGGTTTCCCAAATCACTCCAGGCAAATGGTGGGATGCTTCCTTCAAAAGGCCATGGACGAATTCCTTCCCATTCCTTGCCCCCCATCCTTTCCCGTCTCTAAAGACCTCGCTGTTAGAGAGACATTAAGCAGATAAAAAAAAAAAAAAAATCTCTGGAACGCGCATTCTGTTTCGAATGGAAGACATTACTAGACCCCTCAGGCTCCGACCACTATCCTATTTTGATGTCTTCGCCATTTCAGATAGGAGACAACCCGGCGTTAACTCCTACATATAGATGGAATATAAACAAAGTCAACTGGCGCCAATATAAACAGATAGCTATAGAAAAGTTCAAAAATTTCCAGCTAACAGGGGATAACAAAGAAGATTGCACAAAATTCATGACAATATTGGAACAAACGGCCTCAGCATTCACCCCGGAATTCAAGCCAAGGCGTCCGCGTTGGGGAATCTGCTCCAGGTGGTGGGACGAAGAGTGCAATCAAGCCATTAGAGATAGGAGATTAGCATTGTCGCGTTACAAAAAAGAACCTTCCAATACCAACTACATCCTCCTCAACAATACACAAGCAATTACGAAAAGACTACTGAAGAGGAAGAAGAGAGAAAACGGAAAATTTCTGTAATTCATTAAACTCTAAAACCTCGTCAACAGTGATATGGAAGAAGATTAGATCATTCCAGAACACGACAAGAAGCCACCATACCCAAATCCCACAGGCCGCCGCCATGAACCTTCTTAGGTCTCTAACCCAAGACTGGTGTAGAGAAGAATCTGCACCCACCCGGAACAGCAATATGGATCACCCCCTTCTCAAACCATTTGCTCTCGAGGAGCTAGAAAACCCGCTTACTAAAACAAACAATTCCAGCCCGGGCCCAGATCATATCCACTACGACATGTTGATCAACCTGCCAAAAAAGGGAAAAGCTCTCTACTTGCAGATTATGAACAGTATATGGACATCTAGAAGTCATCCCTCAAAACAATAAGAGTAGTACCAATACTTAAACCAAACAGAGATCCTTCAGACAGCTCGTCGTTTCGCCCAATTTCTCTTCTGTCCTGTTCCCTGAAAACGTTGGAACGAATTATAAAAGAGGATTGGAGTGGTACATTGAACATAAGCGCCTATTGCCAGACTCGCAGATTGGATTCCTTCGAGGCAAGGGGACAATCGAAATCATAGCGCACCTCGTCACCGATATTCAGCTGTGTCATGGTAATAACCAATACCTAACCGCCCTGTTCACTGACCTCTCTATGGCGTACGACAACGTTATTCTCCCTATCCTGGCTACTAAATTAAGGAGAGTTTTATAGACAACATGATTGCATTACTCGAGAATAGAATATTGATCATACTAGATGGGAACGAAACATATGGTCCTAGACTGTCGACCAAAGGATTACCACAAGGCTCGATCCTGTCACCACTACTCTTTAATATTTACTCCAGTGACCTACACGAAATTACATTACTGAATATTAAGATCCTTCACTATGTGGACGACGTATGCATTTATACAAGTTTTCTGTCATTTCAGGCCTGCAAAAGAGCATTAAGTGCTACTACTTACAGATTGGCGACTTGGATGTTGAACAACGGCTTCGACCTCTCCCCTGAAAAGTCGTCCGTCATCATATTTACAAGACATAGACTACCTCAGATGACAAATATGTCCCTGAAACCTTTTAACTTCCCAGTGCGGAAAACCGTATCATACCTTGGTCTAAAGCTAGACCCCTGCCTGAGATGGTCAGGTCATATCCACCATATACTCAAAAAGAGCGAAGTAGCGATCAACATCATTCGAGCAGTGACAGGTAACCAAGGTGGGTTGCGCCTTTGTGGATCCTGCGAATGAAAAGTGGGGCCTATATCACCAACCAGAAGAAACATCGGTCTACACTGTTGAATTACAAGCCATTGTGAAAGTTTTAGAATACGACCTTCAGTTGAGGACAGTTCGGCTGGTTATTTTATCAGATTCTCGATCCGTCCTACTGAGATTATCCAACCTTGCAGCGGACAACGGAAGAAGCTGGTTAATATACGAGGTCCTACAGTTGGTAACAAGGCTTAGAGAAAATGGCTCGGAGGTAACATTTATCTGGACTAAAGGTCACGCCGGAATAGAAGGCAATGAATTAGCTGATCGGCTGGCTAAGGCAGCACACATCACGGCATAAAAATAAAACATATTCTGGCCTCTGACTTGATCTCCCTACTCCGTAATAAAGCTAGAATGGAATGGAACAGAGAGTGGAGATCAAAAGAACTACACAAAGCTAGTCATTATAGACAGACCCACCCAACAATCCCACGGACCCACTGGTACAAGTACAAGGAAGGTCACATCATTTGTCTCCAGACTGAAATTCAACCACGGTCGCTATCCGAACCACCTCTACAGGATCAACATGGTCAACTCTCCCATGTGTGAGTGTGATGGCAGAAGCTTTGGGTATATTGGTCAAATATTTTTTGCCTGCAGACGACATTGGGATGAATAATCAACATTAATAGCAGAGTTGCGCAGTCTCGGGGCAGAACTGTCTACAAGGGTGCAGAGCCTCCTTCAAAAGAATAAAGCTGAAATCTTCATGACCCTCTTCAAGTTTGCAGCCAGGAACAACATCGAAATATGACACCTGAACGAGCCGAATAAAGAAGTCACACGGGCGGACCTTAAACAAAACCATATGCACTCATCAAAAAACTAATCCTATAACAACGCTGACCAACAGAATAATCTGAGTGAAACATTTTAATATCTTGCATGTTAAATATTGTATTTTATAAACTTGTATGCCACATATTTTTGTTCATATATTGTATGCCATATATCGATAAATTTATATGCACTTATAAATTGTAAATCTGACCCAGTACTTAACCAAAGGATAATATGTAGTATTTGATTAGATGTAATCCGTTGGCTGTATGGTACACACCAAATGCCAATAAAAATAAATAAATCAATAGTCTTAAAATAATGTTTATCTTTGGTGGAAAATTTCTAACAGGGGTAGTGGCTTTTTATTCCTCTTCATGACTTGCAGATTAGGAAATGATTTTTACGATAGCCAATTTTAACCGTAATTGTGACTTTTGATGTGACTTTGAAGAATATATTGAAAATTTTTATTTCAACAGTGTTTCTTTCTTATTAGTGCATATTAACCTTTTCTTTCCTGAGGATAATGAGGGAAGTGGCGGCCGTAATTACTTACAGTTGATTTATCCAGGCTCATACACTGTTTAAGAGTTTGATTAGTGAATATTTTGACAGTACTGAAAGCACGTTGGAGGTTAGGGAAGGTGATTGAACCGATACTTCAACCCTGGTATTGCTTTCCTCCCATACATTCCTTTATCACAAGTGCCACACCATTTCTTTTTCCGTCACTATTCCCAATCCAGTACAGCTTGTATCCCTTCCGTAATTCCTTCATGCCCGCCCCTCTCCATCTTGTCTCTGCTAGACTCAGTATATCCAGATTCCGTCTTTCCATCAAATTTACGATTTCCTCAGTCTTTCCCGTCAGTGTTCTTATATTTAAAGTTCCTAATCGTAATCCTTTTCGTTGTCCTTTTCCATTGCCAGGTAGTCTACTTTGGTAACTTTTTCCGAGACTTTTTCCTTTGTATTTGAAATCAATCGATTCATACTCGAACTGTTGGCTTGCAAGGCCAAGGATTTTCTTTCAGCGTTTACTCCCTTAGCCTTTGAAGATCCCTCTTCGCCTCAAGGCAGTGGTGTTTCCTACCCCCGGAGAGAATGGGTGGCCCCTTCCGCCATTTTCGTCAATCTGAAGGTCTCCTTCTCTGCCAAAACTGCCGTTGAGAACTTCGCCCTTATCCCTGGGCATGGGTTCCACACTATACCCTGTGGGACTTGGTCCTTGCCTGGACTTAGCTGCCCTGTCACTCCTGTCTATTGGAGCTAGGATGTCCACCCCCGCAGCGTGGATGCGACAGACAAGTACTCAAGTGGAGTATAGGGAAGGTGACCCTACCTCCCATGAGCCGGGTTAATGGTTGCATATGATGCCACAAACCAAAGGTTTACATCAGTTATATTACTAGTTAATGTGAGGTGTTCAACATTAGGGAGTTTAGATTTTATTAATGCTGCAATGACGTCAAGATAAAAGAAAAAATGTGATTTTGCAGGTGACAACAATAACGTATACCGATACAACTCCCTGTTTTTTTTTTTTCATTTGTTTGAAAACAAATCCTATCGCGTTAAAAAAAAAAAAAAAAAACGCTTGCGCTCTTTGGTTGTATCGAATGAAATACATCGATGCATCATTAAATATTGAACATAGATGTTTTCGATATATCGATATATATCGACGATCACTACATACATGGGCGGATCCAGAGGGGAGGGTGCTAAGGGGCTCAAGGCCCCCCCCCAAAGGATCACCTCCGACGACATAGTAATTTTGGGGACCTTTCTTTTTTTTAGCTCTGCTGTTCTTATAAGGGCGGCAATGTTGACATGAGATTTTCTGTCATAGAAGCCTACCCTCACCCAAGTCAAGTTCCCTCCCCCAAAACAAAAATTCTGGATCCACCACTGGCTATACAGAACGTTCGCAATACACGAAATATGTTTTGACTTACGTTTTCTGAGACTGTTGAACTGAGTAGAATAAAGGACAGAAAGAACAGAAAACACTTCTATTGTTAAGAAACATGAAGAAGATTAGTAAAAAAAACTGAGTTACTAAATAATTAACTCGTACATGAACTAAGATCATTAAGCTGATATCTCGGAAATACACATCTAAATAAAAATGTTCGCATACCTGTTCAAGAATACCGCATTCAAAGGGATACTTGAAAATACATCATCCCTATGATCTGAAATCAGAGAGGTATCCTAATATTTTGTTGGATATTTGTCTAAGAATCTGTTTTTCAGTTAGCAGAACATATTTTTTGTAGCATTTCATTGAAAATAGTGCAAAGGTGGTGGAATTACAATCCTGTCTGTTGGTTATAGAAAATGAGAAAAAAAAACTTTGTCTACATATCACATCCAAAACAACTTTAATTGAACGTTCTTATTAAAAGCCAACTTCTTGATTTTTTCTTCAAATTTTTCACTCGTATAGTTGGGAAATTAGAGGGAGGTACATATTTTTAATAATTTCCGGAGCTCAACTCTACAGACAATTAAAAATTTCTAACATCAATTTTGATAGCATTTTAGAATATCAGTTCAATCTTAACATGCTCGATGGGCTTTATTTGGGGAGGGGAGGGAAATAAACTGTATAACTTTTTTAATATTTGACAACTGGAATTACAGTTTGTCTTTTGTCGCATAATTACTCGTGGATTTCTGTGCAGAAATTTAGATGCGGACAACTTAAAAACGAAAAAAAAAAATACAACCACTTTTGATAAGATAAGATTAAAGTTATTCGAACGCGGAAAAATTCAAGGTTTATTTAATTTTCATGATGAAAAAATTATGCTGAAAAAAGAAATTTCAGATAACATCAAGTAATTCCTACTACCAATCTATTAAGCGTGGATGTAATGTACTTTACTGACAAAATTGTAAAACATTTAATACGGAGACTTTATGGTGTCAAATTTTTTTTAGCGCCATGATTAAAACATTCAGAGTGTTCTCATATTATTATGCAAGTTGAGAAATATAAAGCTTTGAAAGTGTTTTTAAGCGATACCGTAATCTATGAATTTGATTAAAACAGCGAAAGGGTCATGTTTCGAAATAATACGGATAATCCTACGAAAGCTAGTTTTCTGAGTATTCAGAGATAAACAAACAAAAGAAATATGAAAGACTCTCCTTCCAAATTAATCGTTTGTTCGTAGATTCTCTCTGGTGTTTGGAAATAAATGAATTCAGTTTTCAGTTTTGAAACTAAGTAAACACTGGAATTAGGATAGTTGTATGACAGATGATCTGGGGCTATAGTTCCTGCCAGGATGGGTGTGAAGTACTTGGAGACGCTGATGCTCCACAAGCCGACCAAGGTGTCGGCTTTGTGCGATTCAGTGCCGAAGCCAAAGGGAGCCGTGCCAGCCAATGGACTTCCTATGTGGGACAAGCTCGCCGTCGAGTCCAAGCTACCCATGATGCCCGGGCTAGGGAAGAAGGTCGTCTTCTGCAGGGCTAAGCTTGGGCGAAAGGTAAAACATCAAAGTACGAAGGGTTAAATGAACTCATTGCAGCGTTCACACTAATCAAGCAGATATGGGTTCCATTTCAAACCGCGATTTAATATCGTATATATTTTTGCGCCTGAGGTATTAGTCTTGATTTTCAAGCAGTTGAATTTAGACTGTTATGTACCCTGGACCACAAACAACTGTAAGCGACATTTAAATTTACGTTGCTTTTATGAGACCGATGTTCCTGATGTCATTATTTCATTTGAATGGATATCGCGATATTCGCAGCGTGAACCAGAATTACGAATGTCATTTACTGCACAAGAGCCTAATACGATGCTATTTTTGATTTACGATGCTTTCATTAGCGCCACATTTCCAACTTAACTACTGCAATCGATGACAGTATTTTCAGCTGTATCATAGTCGTAATACTACCACAGATGTGAAATTAATGAAGCAGTTCTACAGATCTGTAACAATTTCATCTTACAGTGTTTTCTAGGAAGCACCGAAACATTTTGATTCCAAACATTACACGTACGTAGCTTTCTAGCCCAATCCCTGAAACAGTAGATGTATTTCCATCAAACTGCCCCCCCCCCCCTCCCCGGCCGCCCCTCCAAGACGATTTATGGTGGGGAGGCAGTACTTGGAGAGTGTGGCATCTGAAGATATATATTTTATTTTATTTATTATTGCAGCTATATCAATCCTTTTTTCAGGATGTAGCCTCTTTAAGCCTAATGAGCTATATATTAGAATTTAATTCTACATAGTGTTGCTGTAGTTCTTTCCAGGCCGATCGATCCTGAGCCGCCCTCTTCCAGTTCACGCCTGTAACTCGACGTATATCCTTATCCCAGCGATCCGGGGGTCTTCCTCTTGCTCTTTTCAGGTTTCTCGGTATCCAGTCCAGCACTACCGTAGTCCATCTTTCATCTCTTTTGCGAGCAACATGACCGGCCCATTGCCATTTTTGGGTCATGACTCTTTTTAAGATGTCTGTTACTTTAGTTATTGAACGGATGTGCACAGCCCTTTTCCTGTCTCTTCTTGTAAACCCTAGCATTGCTCTTTCCATACTTCGCTGGGCAGTTCTCAGTTTTTGCTTCGTGTGACTATTTAGGGTCCAAGTCTGGCAGGCATATGTGAGGACCGGTAATACACATTGTTCAAATACCTGTTTTTTAAGATGTATTGGCATGTTCGATTTAAAAACTATGGAATTTCTTCCATATGCTCTCCAGCCCAGCTTTATCCGTCTGTAGATCTCAGGCTTTGAGTCACCATTCATATTGATCAGTTGGCCAAGATAGATGTACTGATCTACGAACTCAATACCAGAATCTTTCATGTCCGCCTTGTCTTTATCTTTTTCTGCCCATTTGTTTTGCATGATTTTGCTTTTTGATATATTTATTTTAAGGCCCACTTCACTGCACGCTGTCTCTAGTTCATTTATCAGTTCTTTGAGCTCTTCCAGACTGTTTGAGAGTAAAACTATATCATCAGCGAATCTTAAGTTGTTGAGATTTCTTCCATTTATTCTCAAACCTCGGTTTTGCCATTGGATTTTTGACATTGCCAACTCTAGGACTGATGTGAATAGCTTGGGGGATATAGAGTCACCTTGTTTTACCCCTCTTTCTACTGGGAACTCTTTGGTGACTTCAGCGATGTTGACAAAAGCAGTGGAAGTGGTGTAGATGTTGTACAGTAAGTCAATATAGCCGGGATTCACTCCTTGTTCTAAAAGGGCTTGCATGATTGCAGAGTGATGGACTGAATCAAAAGCTTTTTCAAAATCGATAAAGGCCAAACAGAGGGGCATCTGGTATTCATTTGCTCGACTTATTACTTCGTTGATGACTTGGATGTGATCTACTGTGCTGAATCCTGACCTAAAACCAGCCTGTTCAATTGGTTGCGCTGTGTCCAAGGTGGAACTGATGCGGTTATTGATGACCTTTGTAAACACTTTGTATATGACAGGAAGAAGGCTGATGGGGCGGTAGTTTTTAATATTGTAACGACTGCCCTTTTTGTATAGCAACACAATCATTGCTTTGTTCCAGCTGGATGGGATATTTCTCTCTTCGAGGCATTGTGAAAACACCTTAGCTAGGTGTCTGTAAGTTTCTTCTCCAGTCAATTGGAGTACGTCAATAGACAGGCCGTCATAACCACTAGCTGATCCTTTTTTCATTTCGTTCACTGCCCTTCTAACTTCATATGGGAGGACTTCAGGAATTGGTGAGTCTGGGCTTGATGTCATTAAAGGATTTTCATCTTGCTTGCTGTATAAGGACTGATAGAAGTTCCTGATATGAACCAATACTGCCGTTTTGTCTGTAATACGCTCATTATCATCATCTAAAGCTATTATTTGTTTCTTTCCTATCATTAATCTTTGTTTTGCTTTCTTATAGCCTTTCTTGTTCTCTATAACTGATCTGACCAGATTTTCGTTATATTTCTTGATGTCAGCTGTTATTTCTTTTCTAATGGTCTTGCACAGTTCAGCATATTCAATTAGGTTTTTTTCAGGTTTTACTTTCATATTCCTCCGTTTATTCAGGAGAGTTTTTGTATTATTGCTAATTTTACTTAATTTGGTGGTTTTAACAGTTCCTGCAATTTCTATGGCTAATGTGTTAATAATTGAAGCTAAATTTCCATTGGCGGTGGTAGCTAGTTTCTCCGATAGTGTGCGTTGAAAAATGTCTTTCTTTTCAGTGAGATTGATTATATTTACTGATGTTTTATTGGTTCCTTTTATTAGCTTTCGCCTTTCCTGTTTTATGCAGATACTAAGTTTCGCTCGGACCAGCCTGTGATCACTTCCGGTGTTGAATTGATTTAGAACAGTGACGTCTTGAACAAAATGTCGGCTATTGGACAGGATGTAGTCTATTTCATTTTTAGTTTTATGATCTGGACTTCTCCATGTCCACTTTCGACTTTGATGTTTTTTAAAAAATGTGTTCATGACGTGCATTTTTGTGTGCTCTGCAAACTGCACAAGTCGTTCCCCTCTGTCATTCCTAGTTTGTATTCCGAACTTATCGACCACAGTGTCTCCTTGTTTCCTGGTGCCTACAATAGCATTGAAGTCTCCCATGATAATCTGGAAATGGCAGTCTTTGCCTCTGTCATGCAGTGTCGTGACATCTTCGTAGAAAGACTCTACTTCATCATCTGAGTGCGAGGATGTTGGAGCATATACCTGCAGTATTTGTATTTTGTAGCGATTTGATAGTTGTAACACTACTCTTGCTGCTCGATCTGAAATACCTTCTATTAGTTTAACCTTATTTTTCACACTACGGTTTATCAGGAAGCCCACTCCATTTAGCTTTCCCAAGGAGTTTCCGTAATGGTACAAGATGTGGCCTGATTTAAGTTCGATACATTCTTCCTCTGGACGTCTAACCTCACTTAGGCCCACTATACTCCATTTGATTTTTTGGAGCGCGTCTTCCAACTCTGTAAGTCGGGATATATATATATATATATATATATATATATATATATATATATATATATATATATATTGTATGTTCATGTTGAGCTACTTTGTATAAGAAACGTTAATGAGTTGGCTGTTATTTTAGCGTCACAAAAAATATAATAATTCCGAATAAAGTTTCTACAAAAACTTTGGCGAAACATTTTTTTTTTTTATATTGCCTATGCAAAATTACTTAAGGTTTGAAAATTTATTTCTTTACAACAATACTTTTGAATTATATAGTGCATTAAAAGGATTTGATCTTTTCTTTGAAGGCATCTAAATGCTTTAGTTATACAGAAATCTAACTGAAATTGACAAGATAAAAGTCGTCATTAAATTGGTACAAATCTGAAGAAAAAAAACTTCATGTATTAGTGTATCTATCTTCTATCTTCAGTAATACATTTTCATGGCACAGCAGAAGTAATCTTTATCTTTATTTTGTAAATTTAACTAATACAACTCCTCAAAAACTGTAGCTTGATCAGAGAATATGTTTATTTATTAAACTTAAATAAATATCTTCTGAATCAGCGCTTTTTTTTTTTTTTTTACTTTTAATGCGATGGTACCCTGTTCGTAACTAAAACTAATTAATCCTTTTCGAGGCTTTTTTTATATATATATAAAGAAAAGGAACCTTATAAACCGTAAAGAGTTTTTCAAATCGCGTTTCTGTAACTTTGTTAAACTGGGTAGTAAATTTCCCGAGCGAAGGTCCTGAATTACAATTCCAGACTCAGAACGACATGAGAAAATAAGAGAAAAGGTTTGTGAAAAACCACACTAAGTTAACGCCTAAATATTCAGCCACATTTTTTATATTGATTCACTTTTTCTCCCGGATAGTTTTGAACGGCGTCTTCCTACTTTGTCTTCCCACATAAGCTTCATTGACAACTCTGAATAAATTCTGGCATCTGTGTAAAAGCTGCCATACATCCCGCAGAGCACTTTGAAGGTGTTTAGTTTTTCGTAATGATTACTGCAAGTTATACCAATTCCTCTTGGTACAGCAGCAGCACTAGATATCCCCTGAAGAAAGGTTCTTTTATGGTTTAACGCCTCGTTAACATCTAGACTATTAGAAGTGAGAGAGTATTAGGGACAAGGAAAAGGAAAGAATTCGGCATGGCCTTTTTAAATGAAACATCCAGGCTGGAGTGATTTCTGAAACTATGAAAAACCGAAATCTGGATAGCCGGACGAGGATTTAATTCCTCCAGAATGTTAGAACCGAATGTTACCGCTCACCAATCTGTCTCGGTTTGTTGGTATGAAACTTGCTGGCTTGCCAGCATTGAACGATGAATTGCACTTTTACTGAGGGACTGCTTAAACCACTGGTAAGGACTGCGTGTACGAATTCAACTGACTAAATTATAGCAGTTGAATCACTTATCTGATATAAGTGTTTCGGGAGAATAGCTTTTCATTGAGGCTCGTTTTAACATTGAAAGCAAGTAGCTGATCACTCCTATGCTGGGCTACGTGGGGAGAGGGGGTTTCCGAGTGTTGTATAACGGAGTGAATAACTATAATAATTACTCTTAGAGAAAATTGGTAGTTAAGGGTAACGTTTGAAAAAACAGATGAAAGATAGCGGAGGACTGACGAACTTGGTGAGAACTTGTCGTGTTCGTTTTGAATTTAAAAGTTGCTTGCGGAAAAGAACCTGTATAACTTCGGATGATTAAAGATGTTATGACATTATAAATAAAAAGGGAATCAAAGCACATAAGTTCATTGGTTATTGGCGAAGCTAGAAAGCTTCAGAAGAAATTACATTAAATAATTAAACAGATATCTTTACTACGACTACGAAATAAATAAGTAGAAAATACGAGCTAAGACAACATAAATCTATTATATAAAAATCAATATCTGTCTGTCTGTCTGTTTGTCCTCTATGCACTCCTAAACCGTTCGCCCGATTACGGTGAAACTTTGGAGAGTTGTCGACTGCGTGTCCGGGGTGGTTCCTAAGAAATAAAATTTCCCAAATACCACCCCCTCTTCCCCATAACACCCCATAATTAAAAAAACCTACAGATTTTATCCGATTTGTATGGAAATTTGCACACATATACTTTGAAATAAACAGAAAAACACTGCCTATATTTGGTTTCCAAAAACGCACCCCCTTTCCCCCTTCCCACCCCTTAATTTTTACACAAATCTACACTTTTATCATATTTCGAAGGAACTTTGCACGCATATACCATTTAAAAAAATAGAAAAATACTGCAGACTTTAGTTTTATATAAACCCAACCCCTCTCACCCGCTCTACCCCAAAACCACCCCCTCTTCCCCTAGCACCCCATAATTTAAAAAACACACAGATTTTATCCGATTTTTGATGGAAATGGGCACAGATATACTTTAAAACAAACAGAAAAAACTATTTACATATGGTTTCAAAAAATACAACCCCTCTCCCCCTTCCCACCCCCCTAAATGAATGTACTTTTCTTTTTTATCTTCTCTATGCACTACTAAACCGTTCATCCGATTACGGTAAAACTTTGGTGATTTTTCAAGTGTGCCGCTGGGATGGTTTCTAAGAAATAAAATTTCCAAAAAACCACCCCCTCTTCCCCATAACACCCCATAATTTAAAAACCTACAGATTTTATCCGATTTTGATGGAAATTTGAATACATATACTTTAAAACAAACAGAAAAATACTGCCTAGATTTGGTTTCCAAAAACGCATCCCCTTTCCCTCTTCCCACCCCTTAACTTTTACACAAACCCACACTTTTTATCAGATTTCGAAGGAACTTTTCACGCATATACCATTAAAAAAATAGCAAAATACTGTAGATATTAGATTTACAAAAACCCAACCCCTCTCACCCGTTCTACCCCAAAACCACCCCCTCTTCCCCCTAGCACCCCATAATTTAAAAAACACACAGATTTTATCCGATTTTGATGGAAATTGGCACAGATATACTTTAAAACAAACAGAAAAATACTGTATACATATGGTTTCAAAAATCAAACCCCTCTTCCCTCTTACATCCCTTAAATTTTTGCGAATGTCTCTTATATAAAGCTAGATTTGTAACGCGAATTTGAAGGAACTTTGCTTACGTTTACTTTAAAACAAACAGAAAAATAATGTCTTTGTCAAAGTCCATCCCTCTCCCCTTTTACCACCTCCCATCTGAATTTCCAATGATTTTTATTGAAACCCACGAGTTTTATCCGATTACTGTGAAACCTTTGTGAGTTGTCGAGTGCGCGTAGGAGAAGGTTCCTAAGAAATAAAATTCAGAAAAACCACCCCCTCCAGCACTTTATAACCCTTAATTTAAACATACCCAGATTTAATCATATTTAGGCCAAAATTTGCACACGTATACTTTAAAACGAATTGAAAAGTACTGCCTACATACAATTTCACCCCCTCATCCCCTTCGCGTCTCCCTAATTTAGACAAACCCACATCTTTTATCCAATTTTATTGAATTTGCACAGGTGTACTATAAAATACACAGACACATACTGCCTAAATATGGTTTCAAAAAATACAAATCCCCTTAATTTCTGCCAGTGTAACTGGAATTACCAAAAACATTGCATATCCAAGACCATTGCAATAAACTAGAAATTGAATGAAACAGTAATTATAATTTATACATAAATATCTAATCTTTACTAAATACAAACGTTCATATGTATTCATTTAATCTACCTCAAGTCTAGCAATAGCGAAGCATTGCCGGGTCAGCTAGTCTATTATATAAAAATCAATTTCTGTCTGTCTGTCTGTCTGTCTGTTTGTCCTCTATGCACCCCTAAACCGTTCGTCCAATTACGGTGAAACTTTGGTGAGTTGTCGAGTGCGCGTCCGGGATGGTTCCTAAGAAATAAAATTTCCAAAAAACCACCCCCTCTTCCCCATAGCACCCCATAATCTAAAGACCTTCAGATTTATCCGATTTGTACGGAAATTTACACACATATACTTTAAAATATACAGAAAAACACTGCCTACATTTGGTTTCCAAAAACGCACCCCTTTCCCCTTCCCACCCTTAATTTTTACACAAATCTACACTTTTTATCATATTTCGAAGGAACTTTGCACGCATATACCATTTAAAAAAATAGAAAATACTGCAGACATTAGTTTTACATAAACCCAACCCTCTCACCCTTCTACCCCAAAACCACCCCCTCTACCCCAACACCCAACATTTAAAAAACACACAGATTTTATCCGATTTTGATGGAAATTGGCACAGATATACTTTAAAACAAACAGAAAAAAACTTTTACATATGGTTTCAAAAAATACAACCCCTCTTCCCACCCCCTAAATGAATGTACTTTTCTTTGTATCTTCTCTATGCGCTACTAAACCGTTCATCCGATTACGGTAAAACTTTGGTGATTTTTCAAGTGTGCCGCTGGGATGGTTCCTAAGAAATAAAATTTCCAAAAAACCACCCCTCTTCA